>PITB01023505.1:0-25630 GCA_004024585.1 Paradoxurus hermaphroditus
CTTGTTCTCACAGCCTGGGTCAGGTCCTCCTGCCTGGATACTGATGACGTGACCCCACTTCCCACTCCCATTGGGTTCCCGGTTTCTGAAGAAGCCAATCAGGGGCACCCTGGTTCGGGATTCTAAAGCCTGTACAGCACCTGCCGGGACTCCTCTACTCCTCAGACCCTCAGGGTATGAGTCATGGGTGTTCACACCCTCAGCCTGAGGCTGTCGGGGCCCTGGGTCTGACCCAGACCTGGGCGGATGAATTCGGGGTCGGGAGAAAAGGGCCCCTGCGGGGCAAGAGCGAAAGGACCGCCCGGCGGGGACTCGGGAACCCCGGGTGATGCAGCTGACAACCGCCCCCACCGCGGGGAAGGTATCTACCCCCAGTACCGGCCCCCGACGTCCACCCTCCCCCGCCCAGGCACGTAATCCCCGGTCCCTCCCTGATACTCCGCTGTGCTCTTCCAAATGCCGGTTCTCCTCCCCTGCCCTCCCGGCCGCCTCCGCCTGGGACCCAGCCCCAGAGCAGGGAAGAAGGTCTGACGGGATCTCAGCCCCTCCGCAGCCGAAGGCTCCCACTTCCTGAGGGCTTTCCGCCTGGCCCCGTCAAGGCCGACCGCTGGGAGCCGGGATCCGTCGCACCCCCGCTCGCTCCCTGCATCCCTTCCCTACACTGCCCTGGTTTCTCCCTCATCTGCTCTCCTGGTCCCACAGAGAGGGCCGCGGGCGACTCAGTCCCTGTCTGTGCCTGTGTCCCACGGAGCTGCGGCTCATACTCTTTTGTTGAACGAAACTTTAGAGGCAAATTTTTTTTCTTTCATGCTGGCTTTGCGGGGTCGATGGGTTAATTAAAAAAGAAGACTCCCGAAGATTGAAGAGTAGGTAAATAGAAGCACTAAGAACCTTCCAGGGTCTGCATGTTTGCTGTGCTTCCTCTGGGGTGGGGACAGGAAAAGCTGTGAGGGGCAGCACGGACAGGGCTGTGCCCAGTCGGTACTCAGTTCATTCTAGGCTTCCATATGGTCTCTCCTCAGCTGCGTCATCAATGCTGCTCTCTTGTCCTTGTCCCTTCAATGGAACCCTGTCCCATCAGCCTCTGGATCACAGGGACTCGGATCTCTCCTGTCTCCAGGACCTTGTGCAGCAAGAGCTTCCTGTGACCAGGACAACCTAGGCTTAGATTGGGTCAGCACTCAGCCTCCAAGTTTTGCTTGTTTAGAATTGTTTGTTTGTTTGTTTATATGTGTCTATGGAGATTTAGGACTGTTATGTTCTTGTGTGGGATTCTGGTCCTATTTTCCTGTGGTGTCCCCCAGTCTGAGACAGTCTCAGGGGTTCCTGGGCCTCTTACTGTCCCCACAGGCCCATTGAGCCCCTGCACACAGGAGTCTCTGTGGATTTGCAAGACGAATTTTCAGACTCCTCCATCGCTTCTCCTCCTTCTAGTGCTGTTCTGGATCATTCTTTCCATCTTTCCCCAAGTTTTTTTAAAAAGCAGATTCTGGAGTGAGAGACTGGATCTGATAGATTCTCATCCTTATTTAATTTCAGTTAGTTTCTGTCTTTTCTGCTTACCTGCTGCCCCTGCCCTTAGCTCTAGAGCTCCTAGTCCAGGTTTCAACCCTGAATCCTAGAGGGAGAAAGCAGTGTCTGATTTGAAGTCACACTTGCCTGAAATATATTACTCTTGGGCCTAGGTACAGCTTTTGTGAATGGAGATCTGTCATTGTTCCCTGTGCTGTGCAGGTGGGATGGTGCGAGATGGAGGAGGTGGGGTGTAGGGGGCAGACCAGCACTGGTGAGAAAAGTGGTGGGTGCCATGAACAGCTGTGACCTGAGGTTCATCTGGAAGAGACAGGTGCTCTATGTTGATCATTTATCCAACTGATAATTGAGTGTCAGATACAGGAACACTATTGTAGCTTCCTGGACACTTCAGTGACGTACAAAGGCAGAATTTTCCAGCCTTGTGAGGCATATGTTCTGATAGTAAAGGACAGACAATGTGCAGGTAAATAAGGGAAGTGTGTGTGCTAGAAGTTGGGAAGTCCTTTGAGGAAGGTGACCCATAGAGTTACCTGTGCTGGGTCCGGGAAGGTGGCTACTTTACTATCAGAGAGAGTCACTGGGAAGGGGACCTCTGAGAGATATGAAGGACATGAGGAAATGTTGAAGAGCATGTCTCAGGGAGTTCCTTCCAGGCAGGGGAACCTCCAGTGCGCATGCACTCGGGCAGGAGCGTGTCCTGGGTTCCAGGAAGGGTGAGAGGCCACTGTGGCTGGAGCACAGAGCATGTGAATGAGGTCAGATGTCAGGGCCTGAGGATTAGGAGGGGTTTGAGTTTTCTCTGAGTGAGATGTGGAGTCACCAGATGGTTTAGAACAGATGACCCACCTGGTACTACTTCTCTTTAGCAACATCTGTTTGCCCCTGTGCAGAATCGAAAGGTGAAGGGCAAATGACCAGTAGGGAAACTGTAGGAAGCTAGCATAGGAACTGGTACAGTGTTCCAGGAGGGGTGTCAGCTGTACGTCTGGGGTGTGAGGATGGAAAATAATAGGAAGTGATAGTGTTCTGGACATATTTAAAGATGGACTTTGTAGCATTTCCTAATGCATTAATTCTGAGGTGTGAGGGTGGCGGGAATCCAATATTTCAGACTGCAAGTAGAAACAAGGATTGCCTTCATGGAAACAAGAAAGACTCTGGAAGTAGGATATTTGGGGAAGCAGCATCATAGGCACCCAATTTAAGGCTGTTGAACCTGAGATGTCTATCAGAAACGAAAATGAAATTGTCAGCTGATTATAGAGTGCAGGGTAGAAGAAGAAATATCTAGGTTGGAGAAACAGGTGGGAGGTGACACCATATAAATGATTTTTAGAGCCTTCAGCATAGATGAGGTCACTAAGGGGGTGATGGCCATAGAACAGAAGGAACAGGACCAAACTCTGGATTCCTCAACGCTAAGGACGCTGGTCAGAGCACACCCAAAGCATACTGCACAGTTCTGGTTCTGCACCTAGAAGACACACAGACCAGGGAGACCCAACCTTCAGAGTGCACAGGAATTTCCTGGACTTAGGAAGAGCTAGAGAGTGTGGAGTATAAAGTGAGAGTCTGTGTTTATAACAAGGTTGGTGTTGCTGCTGCTGGTCTTTAGATCACACACTGAGCTCCAAGCACATAAAGCAGGATTCCCACGTGGTTGTGCCTCAGCCTCTCCTTGGGGCTTATTAAGTAAGTGATTCCTACCCCCCTCCCGACCCGACACACATACACACTCTAAAATGTGGATGTAGGAAGGAGCCTTACATCCACATTTAAATGGGTTGTTTTTAGGCCGAAAAATGCAAGATATGCTGGGAGAAACACAGTGTCTCTTCCATGGGGCACATCAGGTGGCTGATAGGGGAAGTGCTTATTACCTCAACATAAAACTTCTGAGATACTAAGAGGTAGATATTAAAAGTTTGCACCCCCCCACACACACACAGGATACTGTAACATGATGCAGGTGTTAGCTGACTTGTGATATTAATAACTTTGCAGTATACAAATGTATCCAATCAAAAGAAGCTGCTTTTAATCTTATAAATGTTATATATCAATTCTATCTCCATAAAAGTGGAAAAAAGTACTGTATCTTTGCTCTCTAAAAGTTTTCCTTCATAGATTCTCACTCTTTGTTTTAAACACAGAGTCTAAGTTGTTTTAATTGAAATGATATATTTTTATAGGGAAATATATACATGTGTGTATATGTATATGTAGTCAAGGGGATACATAAATATAAATTTTAATATCTAATATAAAATACACATTATATATATATGTTCTGTAATGACTTTTAAGATGACTATATGAGGTGTGAAAGAAATTATATTTGTACATTATGAGTACATATGTTTATAGGGAAATATATATCATGCATATATTTAGTTAGAGTATTACACAACATTTATTTCAGCACACTCCACAGAACAGTCCTGAGGCCACATAGCCAGGAACAGAGTCCACAATCCCACCTTAGATCAAGGTCCAAATGGGAACCACTGTCCATGGTGCTGGATCTCCGATGCCACTTTTCACACTACCAGACCCTGAGACAAGCACTGCTGTCTCTGCTGCTCCAGGCAAGTGGAGGGAGGACATGACTGTCACTCACATCACCTGTGCCGAATGCATCAGCACTGTCCCAGCTTCCTTGTCATGACATCCTGAGAGAGAGTCTCCATGTGGTCACCTGACTGGTGGAGTCTCAGGCCGTATCCAGCTGCAACAATGTTGGCATCAATTTTGATCTATGGATTCCCGGGTAGTGATCACCAATACCCTTGGACTAGTCACCCTTTCCCCAGACTCATTTATACTAGACTCTGCATTCCTGGCCACAACCTTGTGAGAGACCATGCATTCAGGTGGTTCCCAAAGTCACCCCTGTTGTAGGCAGACTCTAAGATGACTCTAAAGTACCCATCCTCTTGTATTCATGCCCTTATGTGACAGCCACTGTGGGAACAGAAGCTGGACATAGTGACTTGTTGGTAACAAATGGAATAGTGTAAAGTCTTGTAATGTGTATCTGGAATCACCAGGACATAAGACATGAGGGACCGGGAGTCAGTTGTCTCAGGGTGGGCCATCCAAGCAAGGATGGGGAAGTAGGGATTTCTGATGCAATCCAAAGACAAATGACCCTGTCTTCCTTTTCCACCAGAGGAGTTTCAACCTCTACAGCCACTACCATCACACAGCATTAGGAACAAGAGAGTCACTAGCAGTGATTGTCATCATGGCTAGAATGGACAGGCACACTCTGTAAACAGGACAGGAAGAGAAGGCAAGAAACAAAGGCTTCCAAAGGTAACACTTGGGGAGCCAAACAGGCCCCAGGGCAGCCCCATAGCTACAAAATAAGGAGGAAACAGTTTCCAGTCTCCCACTGCTGCCCCTGGGGCCCAGCTCTCCCTTCCTCCAACCCAGTCCACTGTCCCAGGGAGCCTCCAGTGGTGCACCCTGTACATATCTCTCTGGTCATCTCCAGAAGACCACCATGGCCACCCACTCCTGAATGCCCTCCTCCTTCTATGTGTATTAGTTCAGTTGTGTTCAGTAGGAACTCAGCTCCCAGTGGGATGATCGGGACGCAGCTTATATGTGTCTCCATGAGTGAGGCAACCCATCCAGGGCCGCCAGGGTAACTCTACTCCACAAGGCTGTCTGCGCATGCAGCTTCCTGTGACTTGGGAAGTTTCCATGATAGCATGAGCCAGGGTAACTAAGACCATGTCCAAGGTCCATGAGCAGTGCAGGGAGAACAGAAAAGAGGAAGTATCCCTCCACTAAGGGGAACATTTACTTCCTCATTCTGCTTCACCATAATGGCCAGAATGTAGTCACACAGACAAACAAAGCCTCATGGGAGGCTGGTGAATGAATCTGTTTTTAATCTTAGTTACCCTATACTCCCATGAAACTCTATCATGGTGGAATAAGGATGATTTTTGCTCTACTTAAATGTTTAAAAATGGATAGTATGGAGGAGGAAACTTACTGTTCACTCTGTACTCCTTTATGATGTATAAAATTGTTAAATCTTGTGCATGTCTCAATCAGTTGACATGAATTTTGAAGTATCAGCGAAAGCCCACCTCCATTAGCAGACACAAATTAGGCAGTAGTAGGCACTGCTCTCTGCTAGGCCACAGTGACAGAAATAAAAAGGAATTCTGAGTGAGGTGAACAACCTGGTAAATACAACTAGTATAATGAGTTCTGGGGAAACAGCCTCCAGACATAAGCTTAATGAGGGCCTACTGTGGGCCAGGTGTTATCCCACATGCTAGAGGCATAAAGAAGATGCAAGTACATACCTTTGTGACCTAAATGTTTCCTGCTGACGAGCTTATGTGCCAATCCCTGACTCTCCACCAACCCTACTACTGTGTCTTATCCCTGTGTGAGAAGGTGCTGAGACGTGGAAATAGGACTTTTGTCCATTTGGTCCAAAAATTAGTGAAAAGATTTAGAGAATACTAACTTTTATATAACTGACTCATCAGTACAAAAGAAAATCACTAAGAAATAAAATGAATGAAGGGAAAGAAACCAACAAAGTAGATTCACAAAAAGTAAATTGGTGGGATCCTGTATGTGGCAAACTAGAAGAAATAGTGGGAGACCAGTATTTACCTTGGGAGCATGACATAGGAGAGAAAAAATATTCAGATTAGTGATGGTGCTTTCCTAGAGGTTTAGCAGGTTTGACAAGTCAAGGGGGAAATGTTCTGAGAGGATGATCTCTCATGCTCCACAAAGTTGAGACAGACCTTTCCAAATGATAGCATGACTCTTGTATCTAGGACCCTGCTTATCCAACACAGCTCAGCTGTGCAGATCATCTTGTCCAACACGGCACCCAGAGTTAAAATCATCTTGTTCAGTGACTGTACACCCTGTGTATGAACCCACCCAGTGCAGAGACCTTGCTACCCTCCATTCCTGCCATCTATCAAATGGAACACCCTCATGTACACAGATTCTACAATAAAGCTCAACGATCCCCACATCTTGGTCCACTGGCCTTGTGGAATCCTCTCCCACTGAGTGTGGGTGGATCCTGGAAAATCTAACCAATAACATGTGGTAGTGGGGATATTGGACCACATGACCTGACTTCCACCATGCCAGCTTTGTACTGTCTTCTCAAATTACAAGCTTTTGTGGGGCAAGCCACTGCCTTGGAAAGAACAGAAACTGCGGTCAGCCTTCCATCTACATCCGGCAAGACACTGAGGTCCCCAGCCCACCAGCCAACAAGGAACTACTCCGTCCTCCTCCTACGCAGGCCTTCCATTTCTTGAAGACAGACATCCTGCTTTCTCTTTACAACGTGAATATCAAGTTTTTACTCTTCCTCCTTCTAGGAGGCCACAGGAGGAAGCAAAGGCAGGCAGGGAGGAAGTACCTTGAGGAGAGGTGAGACTAGTCTTACCCCTGCTGTTAGGGACAGCAGTGATTTGAATGACATGAGTGTTCATCCCAGGGTCTCTCAGGCCCGCAGAGAGCTGTACTTTTGAGCTGTGAATAAAACAGTGATGAAGAAACTCTCCCCTCCCCCCACGACTGGTCTGCCCCCCCTCAGCATTGTGGACAGCCCACCTCACAGCCCAGATGCACACACCATTGACACCCTACAGACCAGATGGGACCCTCTCTCCCACCACCTCCAGGAAACACACTCCATCGACAATGTAGAACCAACTCTCCTGTCACTTCAAACTCCATGGACTCACCTATAGCCACAGTGAGAAATACATACTCTTTAAAGAATTAGGACTCAGTGCCGGAGGAGAAGAAACTGTCAGAGCCACAGAATGAGGTGACTCAGTGCAGCAGGTGCACAGTGTCCAGGAATGAAAAATAAATCAAAATGAAATGAAATGAAACAAAAATGGTGGACACTTGCACTCGGGAGCCTGTTTTTTTGTTAGAATCATGACTCAGTCAATTGAGTCACTTAACTTCTGAGTAACCTTGTTTTCCTTGCCTGTAAATTGGAATTTATAGCTTTCCCTATCTCATGAGACTGTTATGGGATTTAAATGATTCAATTCATGCAAATCGGTAAATTAGAACCCTGGGGAGGAAGAGAATCCCACAAATGTAGCTCCTGTTTTCTTCTTCCTACATGACAAGTTTCAGTTCTCCCCATCACTCGCCACCCCGAGTCCCTCTCACTTCCTGCAGATTTAGAGTTGTTCTGTCACTTATAATCTATGGGGTGGGAGTGGGGCAATCATGAAATGGCCAGGGTGGAGGTACAGATGAGGAATCCTCAGAGCAATGTGTCCTCTCTCTCTCTCTCTCTCTCTCTCTCTCTCTCACTCACACACACAAACACATGAACATGCAAACACCCATACATGCCTGCATATGCTTACTTATGTACATCTATTCAAACATCCACACACAAATACCCATAAACAGTTCCATGGGATGAAACTCACCCAAAGAGACACCCACACATAACACACTCCCTTCACATTTGCAATTTCACCTGGTTTCTGGCTCACTGCCTCTTCATTTTTTTAAAATTTTAGTATCTTGACATGCACTGTCCACCTGGTATTTGGACTCTGGGGGTCCAGCAGGTCTCCAGCCTTCTTCTAGCTGTTCTCCCATCCTGGTGCTGCCTCCAGACTTTGCTACACAGAAAGATGTCTCCACATATACCTTCAGGATAAATAGGAGCTGGAGTTTCAAATGAACCCTGGCGTTAGGAGTTCTAGATCAGAATAAGGAAACCTAGATCTCTTCTCCATCTGAGTTATTATTGTTCTAGAGCACACATCCTGCAACTATACTTCCAACAATCTAAACTGCTGCTCAAATACCCCAAGTTGAGAGCACTAAGGAGGAGAACTTGGACAGCAGCTGACATCTTGATGGCATGGTGGCTGGGAAAATGGATCTGAGAAGGAAAGGAAGTGTTAGGGGTCTCTGTGTCAGGACACTGCTGAAAGTCTCTAGAAGGGCTCCTGTTTCCCTGATATGTGGCTCCACTCCTCATCCCCTTCCTTACCTATCTCATGGTGATGAGCTCATGTAGCCCCTCATGCTGCATATAGCTTGTGTATCTGTCATCTTCTCCAGAAGGCAGCACAATGGCCACCCACTTCTGGATGGTTCCACCCCCTTCTGCCTGGTCTCCACAAGCTCCTTGTCCTGGTTCTGGTGCTCCCCAGCACACTGCCAGGTAGGGTTATATGTACAGGGAAGAAGCCCAGATCATACCACATCTCAGTGCGACTTGACTGTCATTGGGGGTAGTGGGTCACCTGTGTTCTGGAAGGATCTGTGGAAGACAAAACAGGGAGGGCTAAGGCAAGCCTTCTTAAAGCATCTACTACAAAGCATGATGCCATAATGCCTGAAGGTTTGGCTGCGTGCCAGGGTGAGGCAGGGAGTGTCTCTTATCAGGAGGTAGAGGGAATCAGCTCTACCCAGGCCAGGTCCCCAGACAAGGAGGTGGGAACCCATTCTGACATTTTCTCCAAAGGTAAGAGCCTTTTCAAAGACTCTCCACCCTCTAATCAAGCATATAACTCAATATTTCTAGATAAATATTTATAAGCACTCACAGTTACTGTATCTTTAGTGGGAAATAGACACAAAAGTGAAAAGCCTCCATGAACCTCAGAACCACTCCTGTGCTCTCCTGTGACTACTTTACCCAGCGTGGGACTAAGAAGAGTGTGTGACATGACACACTGCCCAGGGGACTCAGGATGGGTAGCTGTCCTCAGCATAGGGGCCCCACCCATCCCACAGTAGGTGTCCTCCATCCCTGTGTGTGATTAGCTATGGGGCGCCCCCCATCACTCAGGAGAGAGGGCTGCCCCAAGCTGGGGATAGAGAAGAGCTGCATGGTGGGGCTGAGGGAAGTCCTTCCCAGTCTAGTTGAAGTTCTTGCCCCCAAACTGCAAGCATCTCTGCAGCCCCAGGAAGCACTTTTCTCACGTACACCTTGTCTCTCTGTGAAGTGCCTACTGGCCTCCCATCTCTTTGGTGTAGCGGGCAATGATGAGATGACCATAGATGGCAGAGGTCAATGTCCAAACTCAGGTGGTTGTCATTGTCTTAGCCATCCTGCCACCACCCATGGTCCTGTTGTCCTCCCGGAGCCCCCAGCCATCCAGCCATGGTGAACTGCAGGGTCTGGACCTGCCCACCTTCCCCCCCCCCCCATGCCCAGACAGGCAGTGTCAGTCAGGGCAGAGCATGCCTGCAGAGCCCCTCCAGCATTTGTCCCTCCACCACCCCACGGGACTTCTCCATAGAAAACATTCACACTCTGGACTGTGATACTGTGATACAAGAAGAAGGATATATGTTGGTCTTTCTCCTCAGTTCTTGCACATGGCTCTTGAAATGTTCGTCATTTCCTAAGTTATGAGGGTCATAGGAGCATCTCTTTTTAGATTTTATTCCCACTTCCTGAAAAAGCTTTAGAAAAGGTCCTGGTGCAATACTTACATACTTGCCAAACTTCCCTGCACATTGTCTCTCTCCTCCTATGCTGTGAGCCCTTAGAAGGCAGGACTCTTGGTGCCTGTAACAGAACCATCCGGCAAACTGTTGAATTCACACTCCTACATGGACCTAGTGGTAAAATCTAAGCAGCCTCCCTCTTCAGCTTTAAGTCTGCCTCTTACTGGTTTATGCCTTTATTAGACAATCAAAGCTCTTCACTAACTGTTTCATATGCTAAGTTCTCATGACTTAACTAGAAATTAGTAAACTACAGCCTATGCCCTGAAATCATTCTGTCCACTTCCACCTCACACCTTGCCCACCCTAACCTCTGACTGCTTGAAACCCCACCCCTCTCCCATCAACCCAAATCATACACACACATCAAGGTCTACACAAAGTTCCACCTCATTCATGAAACTTTCCCTTCCCACCGGGGTGTCTGGACTATCCACTCTGTAACTATTTTTCTACTTTCCATTTGACATCTAAGGAGTACCTGTCTTCAGTATCTCTCAGTATGTCTCACAAGTGCAATAATGTGATGAGTATTGGGTATGGCTGCTTCCCACCTTAATTGAAAGCTTTATGAGAACGGACATGGGTCATACTTTCTGGTTCCGAATCTACAGTGATCTATGTTGTGTCTATGGCCCATTGAGTCTGCTTATTTGATTAACTACTTAATTCTCCCCTCATGTGGCATACTTTCCCCTCCTCCCTGCCACAACCTTTAGTCTTGCCTCCCTGTGGTCTCTGCTGATATGTTACTTCCTCAGGGACACTGTGCCTGCCTCCCCTCAGCCCCTGCTGCACCGCAGGGTAGGTGAGTACCTCCTGCTCATGTGCAGCCATGGCCAGTGAGCATCACATAATTGCATGTTCACCACCTGCTCTGTGCAATCCATGAAAATGGTGAGTTTTCTTTTTTGTAGGTCCGTAAGGCACCAAGCCCATCACAGTACCATATTAGGGTGCTCAGAGAAACAGAAACAATAAGATACATGCATAGAGAGAGAGGTGGGTGTATTTTAAGGAACTGGCTCATGGGACTGGGGCGGGGACTGGAAGTCCAAAATGTGAAGAAGCTTAGGTGGCCTGGGAGTGTGAGCAGAGCTGATTTTGCAGACATGATCTGAAGGAAGTTTGGACAAAGATCTGGGTTGTATTTCTTCCCTTCTAGATTAGGAGAGTCTTCACTTTATCATTGTCCTCATGTTGCACAACTTCTGAAACCATATCTGTTTGACTTTACCTTTGATTTTAGTGTAAGTCTGTCACAATTTTTGTGGAAATAATAGATACAGATTACATATTTAAGAATGTAAATAGAATACTAAGAATAAAGAGTAAGAATGAAATGACAAAGCTTCAATGCCTTTTAACATTGCTTTGAAATCTACTAATCATGAATCTTTCGAGTCTGAGAGGAAACAGGGAGCCATAACACTAGCAATGAATCACGACCTGCCGTGTAACAGAGCATCTAATCTCGTACACACATTTTAACAAGGGGGAATGGCTTCCAGACTGTGTAAGATCTAGTTCAAAGGAAACACTATATGGCATTTCTAAAATTAAAAAAAAAATCCCTGCTATTTTGTCAAAACTCACTGGTGTCTTAGTCTTGCTAACTATGTAAATATTATGTGCAAATCATGCTCCAAAGCTATGTGAATGTCAACATGCTAAGTGCTTTCTGTCAGTGCTCAGAATGCGATGAACAGTTAGCAACAATGAAGAAGAAAGTGTGAAGAACATTATAAATGACCTTCGCACAGTAAATGATTGGATTATTAAACCTTTGTGCTGGGGTCCTTGTTCTGGCGAATCTAGTGGTCCACAAAGGACGGATGGTCAGGCGAAAGGAAGTAAGAGAGCCACGAGAGAGATGGAGTCTGATGACCAAGCAGGCAGCCCTGGCAATTCTGGCATCTCTGACGTGCTAGTCTTAGTTTCTTTATTTAAAGGCAGTGAGGGACATTACATCAGTGACAAGGCATTCTTAACAACATAAATTGTTGCTTCAAGACCTATGTTAGTCATCTATAGGTCATTCTATCCTTAATCGTAAGGGCTCATGTCTATCTATTCTTTTATGATAGTTTCTGTAAGAGTGTTTTGTTATTGCCTTTTTATTATAAGGGAGCGTGGGGATGAGAATTACAAAAGGATTTGTGAAATGTTAACCTCAGGGGGATGCTCAATATTTGCTGCTGATCGATGAAGATATGTGTAGCTACTTTAGTTTGTATCTTATCTATAAGCAGTGCTTCTAGCTTTTGGGCTAGGCTAACCTCTGGGGAAGGTCTTAAGTCTCTTTACAGTCTCTCCTATCAGTCTGTTAATCAAATACTGAGAGAAGCTTTACAGAGATGTGCCTAGAGGTTTTATGGTGGGGCTGAGGGGATGATTAACACAATGTGATACCTGCAGGGAAAATCTAGTTTGGTTCAAGGAGTCTTGGGGCTTAACATCTGCTAATTTCTAGCCAACTCATCACTCCTATTCTATATGATCAATTTGTGTAACCTATCCCCAAGAGGCAACTTTGAGGTTACTTCTGGCCAGGTCACTCTCATTCAGATTTTATCTATCAAGACATCACACTCCAGGTTCCCTTTTCCATATGCCGTAAAACCAAAGAGCATTATATCCCTTGGGCCAACAAGAGCAGTTCAAAAAATCCAGGCCTGAAAGATTATTTAAAAGGAGGTAAGATTAGGCGCCAGTTTGGCTGGCGGGAGCTTTGCTTCAACCTTTCCCACACAGGGAGGGGTCTCAACCTGTGAGCCTAAAACAGCTCCCAACAACTTTGTGTTGTAATCCTTACAGTGTTGATAAGAGCAACGAACATTGAGAAAGTGCCGTCAGAAGTCACACCATCTACTGTGCAGTGAAGCAGAGCGTTTTACACAGTCAACGAAGGCTCTGACCAGACTGTGAGCAGCACATGTCACTGCAGTCCCTGTCACTGTGCTGCTGGCTGCAAACCTCGTGTCTAACAGAATAAGACTAGTATTTGGACAACATATAAATCTCGGCAATAAATCACGATCAGTGTAGTTTTAACTATGTTACCAGAATGTGTTTTAATCACTTACTTCAATACTCAATTGAAGACTTGTAAGAAGAAAGGTTTTGTTGATCTGAGAATCCAGTGCATCAAATGTAGTCATTAGTGCTCAAACAAGATGTGACAGTTACATGTGTCCATGTGGTGCTAGTGTGGCCACAAAGTTCAGGGTCTCACACGAAGTTTTAGAGAAATTTCTGGACATTCTAACTTGGTGCTGCGTAAGTCACTGTAATCAGTGATTTCAGGATGGTACAGTAAAATGTTAATTTAAATAAATCACTTTAAATATTTACTTCAGTACACTTTTTATTCACATGTATTATCATACAGTAAATGAACATCTGAGTTGGTTGCCAGAGGGGAGGGGGTTGGGGTTGGGAAAGTGGGTGAGAGAAACGGGAACACAGGCTCCAGTTAGGGAATGAAGAAGTGAGGGGAATACAAGGCACAGCATGAGGAACACAGTCACTGATACTGTAACAGGATGTGCAGGGGCAGCTACACCTGTGGTGAATATAGCACAATATATGAACTTCTCATACATTACCTTGCATACCTGGAACTAATGTAATATTATGTGTCAACTATATTCAGATTTAAACAGCTATATAATAAGTGCTTGGGTGGCTCAATCGGGTTAAGCGTCCGTCTTTGGCTCAGGTCATGATCTAATGTTTTAGAAGTTTAAGCCTCACATAGGGCTCTGAGCTGACAACACGAAGCCTGCTTGGGAGTCTCTCGCTCTCTCTCTGCTCTTCCCTGACATGTGCTTTCTCTTTTTCAAAATAAATAAATAAACTGAAAAGAAAGTTCTTAAGATTATTCTATTACAATTTCAGTAGTTTTTGTGACATTTTAAATTAAGTGAATATAGATTCCAAATTCTAATCTTGCATATGAGAATTGATAAAATGTATATAGTTATGGCATTTAACTCCCACAGAGTCAGCTGTAAAAAGATAAAGATAGGTAAATAAATGAACGCTAAGAAGATTAAATAATACCATCTGAATATTTGGATGAAAACCATGACACTGGGCAGATCTGGGCTCCTGCAGTGCTAACATGGCAACAGCAGTGGAAAATGGTGACAAAACTGTTAGAGTCACTTTCTAAGAAATCAGAGTAGGTAAATGTTTGGAAAATAAAAAAATTTTCTAGAGGGCTGGCATTAATCACTTGAAGTTGAACAGTGAAGTTGATACTGTCTTTAGCCTTATCAGAGAGATCTGTTACTTATTCCAGAAGCAGGATTAATTTGAGAAAAGAAGAAGTAATTAACTTACAAAACTAATAAATGAATCAAAGGGGAAAAAAGTAATTTTATTTTTCAAAAATCAATAGGACATATCATTTTAATGAAAAATGCCCATATTGATATCAGATTACTTAATACTTTAAATGACTGCAATTATAATTTGTACAAAATAAACACAAAGAAGTTTTATGTTTTAAGTTTTAATTTAATTGACCCTGATTATAAAACTATACAGATTTAATTAATGCAATCCATAAAATTAACCATTGATCAAATATCCCATTAAAGAAATGATTTTTGTGAGTGAGTGAACTACATTGATATTAAATACATAAGAATTTCTAACACTATTACAAGAGGGAAAAATCTTGATGTCATTGTTAAAGTGAGAGGATCTAGTACCACGAACAATAAAGTCACCATTTTATGTGTTGTTACAGAAGACAATTTAATGGGGGACCCATGGGGCTCCCTTGTTGAACCAGGGCTCACAGCGGCATATCACTTTGCTAACAAAAACTATATGAAAAAAATCACTCCAAAATGGTGTAATTCTCGACCACTAACTTCAACATTCTTATAACAGTTTACAAAATAAAATATACTACAATTTATGTCATTTGTGGGCAGTTTTACAATACATAGTTTAGTTAGAACATAGAAACAGTATAACTTAAACCTTTTTATTTATACATTGCATTGTTGTAGTGATGCTCAAATGTTTTTTACCACTATCCTTGTCTCACACATAGTTTACTTAGAGTATTGTTGACTGTCTGAATGCCTGACATAAGAAATAAATGGAGATGACAAAGTGGACACCCAGGACAATTCAGAGGAAAGAGTTGGGGGAATTTAGAGTTTGTGATCCAGAATGTCTGTTAGCGGAGACGTTTAGAACCAGAAAGAATACACACACAGAGAAACATAATAGCAGCAGTCCTGTGGCTTTCTCATGCTCACTTTCTCTGAGTTTGAACCCTGCTGACTCATCCGGGTGGGCATCTCCATGTGATCACAAGACTCAGACCCAGCACAATGGCACTTCTCTCTGAATTCATGAAGACAGTTCCTTGTTGGTTTGCTTTGGTGCCCCCTACATTGGCTGTAGCCCTGTGCACATGTGGGCAGGATTCCTGAAAATCTAAGTTTCCCCAGCAGCTTCCAGTGGAGGGAAGGGTGGCTGGGGATTCCTGAGTAACTGACTAACAAAGGCTGACTCAGTAGGGTTACCAGCACTAGCCAGAACCAGTTAGGAAAGGAATCACTTCCTGACTGGCTGTGGGAGGGAAAGAAACTCTCATCTTCAGGTGGAATAGTCTGGATGGGCTCCCACATAGGAAGGGACACTGAGGGCAGAGCACTCTCCCCTGAAGAGGGGCAGACAGGGCGCCATCCATTCCCACAGCCCAGCCCTCCTGCAGTCCTTGCAGCAGCCCCCTGGCTCCCCAATGTGCTCCTCACCCTGCTGGCCCCACCCTGCTTGAAAGAGGTGAGGAGGATGGTGGGGACAGGAGGAGAGGGCGCCCTGGCTGACATTCCCCCAGGGCTCAGCATTAACACAGCCAACACCAATCACTCCCTGAACCTCTAACCCTCTAGGGAGGGGGTGGGGACTGTCTGCTTCAGTTCCCTGAGGGGGGTTTAAAGCCAGAGCTGGAAGAGGACTGTTTGCTTGTGCTTTTCCAGCTCCCCCATCTCTCCCAGGCTGAGCACTCTGTGGCAGCAGGTGGAGGATCACAGACAAATGCCAGGGTTTTCCTCCACCCTCCTCCCTTCCATCCTAACACGTGCTGTGTTCAGGAGAATGCCCTGGGATTGATGTTTGCAGGGAAAGTGCAGACAGCACTGGCTTGGAACTGGACCACAAATCTACGGGCAGCCCCTGAGGAGACAGGAGAAGACGGAGGGGAGGGAACAGGTCATAGAGCTCAGTGCGCTTGAGAAAGGAGAAAAACACGTGCATCCGTTGTCTCTCACCCCCATACACCTTCTCTCAGGTTTGCCCTACGAATCTCCAGAGTGAAAGCACCTGTAACGTTCTGTCACATGGAGCTGGGGGTGGGGCAGGCTCAAGGAAGGGTTGGGCCTTCCTGCCCTGTACCCCTTGTGGTTCCCAGTTAGAGCCACAGCCATCCTTCCATCCTGGCTCACAGACACAGTGCTGCTGTCCCATGAGGTAGAGGGATTGCCATTGAGGGACTGGGATTTTTCTGGTTTTAAAAATTCTTCCCTGTTGTTGCTGCAGGATGTTGTGCAATCAGAAACCCAAAATGGGAGAAGGAAAGAGTTGACTTGGATTCTCCAAGGCAAAGAGAAATGAAAACACAATAAAAAAACAACAAACAGGAATTTACATGTGTTACAGAGTTTAAACCATTTATAACTCTGGGAAGTCAGTGCGATATTACTGTCACAGCGTCATTATCTCATACGAGGACTGTGGGCAGAAGTCTCTGATGACAGAGCTGGTGGAGTCCAAGCCTGTGACACTCACCCAGGACTCCATCTCCTGTGGCAACTTCAGTGAAGAAAGTTTTATTCCCATTTTTCATTCCACATTCTCATTTTTTAAACGTTTATTTAACAAATATATGTGTTTTACATTTCGTATCTTCCTATCCACTTGTTTTCTAACACTTCTAATTGCCATTTTCTTTTTTCTTTTACTATTTGAGTGCAGCTTACACACAGTGTTCCATTCCTTCCAGGTTTACAACATAGTGATTCACGATATAATCCAATAATTGCACTCATGGGTATTTACCCAAAAAAAAAACCAACAACACCAATTCTTTTTTTTTTTTTTAGTAATTTATATTAGAGACGAAGAGAGAGTATACAAGCAAGGGGGGGAGGGCAGAGAGAGCGGGAAAGGGAAGGAGAGAGAGAGAGAATCCCAAGCGAACTTAGTACTGTCAGCCCAGAGCCTGAGACGGGGCTTTAACTCACAAACTGTGATTTTTGCATGTAAACACTCTGGAGCATTATGTAGACATTAAGATGTTATTTCAAAATCAGAAATGATTTCTGTTTCATTGAATTTTGAAACATATAGAAATAGGAGCCCAAAGAAGTGTTTCTACTTTTCAGTTCCCCTATATTACCATCAAGGGGCTGGAGGACGAGGTGCACAGGGACACAGAAACCTCAGCAATGGCACACCGGCCCCTGAGCGCTCCTCTCCTGCAATCCTGCCTCACCCCTGAGCCTGACCACTGTGGAGTCCGGGGCTGCTCAGAAACTTCTTCCTCTCCCCACTGACACCCAGGTTTCTGATCAGAAGTCTGACCTGACTTACAGTCCAGACCCCACCCAGACTTTTCAGTCGGAATCCACCTGAGAGCAGAGCAGTGGGGGATGCCCCTGACCTTCCACCCCACGTGAGGCCACAGGACTAAGGAGGGAAGTCGCAGCTGCCCTTTCTTCTCCTTAGCCAGGCCCTCCCTTGGGTCTCCTTCTGCTCCCAGCACATGGACAGGGGCCCGGACACCAGGAGGCGCCCTCATCCCAGATGATGTTCAGAGTGTGAGGTTCTTGTCAAAAGCCACATTGATACAACTTGTTACCACTCATACACAAATGGATAAGGAAGATTTGTATACACTTACATATAAATATGTGTTTCCACTTGTGGCAACACGAATGGACAAACAGGGCAGTATGTCTGTGAAGTGAAATAAGTCAGACTGAGAAAGATAAGTACCATATGATTTCACTCATATGTGGAATCTAAAAAAAACAAAACGAATAAAGAAACAAAGAGCAGAATCAGACCTATAAATGCAGAGAACTCACTGATGATTGCCGAGGGGAGGGGGTTGGGAAGATGGACACCAGGGTGAGGGGAGTGGGAGACACAGGCTCCAGTTATGGAAGGAACAGGTCATAGGAATAAAAGGCACAGCACAGGGAATATCATCAGTGAGACTGTAAGATCACTGTGTGGTGACTGATGGCAGCTACACTGTGGCGAGCACTGCATCATGTAGACAGAAGGTGAAGGACCCTGGGTGACTCAGTAAGTTCTCTGGTCACAATCAGGATCATGGGATCGAGCCCCACAGGAATTGAGCCTGCTTGAGATTCTCTCTCTCTCTCTCTCTCTCTCTCTCTCTCTCTCTCTCTGCCTCTCTTCTCTGATCTTGCTGTCCCTCTCAAAGAAAAAATATATACAGAAGTTGAGTCACTGTGTTGTACACCTGAAACTAAAGTCATCTTGTAAATCAAGTATATTGAAATTTAATTCATTTATAAAAATAAATTAGGAAGAATAAACTCTAGGGGTGCCCGGGTGGGTCAGTCGGTTCGGCATCCAACTTTTGATTTCAGCTGAGGTCATGTATGACCTCCTGGTTCATGTTTGGGAGATCTGCATCAGGATCTGTGGATGGGTGAGTCCTCTCCCACAGCTGCAACTGCAGAGAACAGTGCATAGTTACAGTAAGGCATGGAAAGGCTGAGTGAGATTGGCAGACACACAGACCCCTATACAAGCAGATATTTGTGTGAGGTGTGGGGTCCGAGGAGAGACTGGGGTTCAAAAAAATTATTGGATGAGAGAGGAAAGGAATTCCACATAGAAATAAACAAAACATCCCAACATGGCATCAAGATCGGGAGGCATATACGTGTCAGGCACCCATTAGGCATCAGGCACCACTGCCTGCACTACATGGTTCAAGTTAATTCTCTAAGGAACAAGGACACAGTGAAAAGTTGGAAGAACCAGTTTCATGAGATCAATACTCACTGGAGAAGGAAATACCCATCTCATCAGGCGGCTCACCTCTGCTGACCTCAGTGTGATTCTGTACCTCACTGAAGATGCTGGCACTGTTTTCACTTGACACAAAATGATGGGCAATCCCTTAGGGCAACTGGTCAGTTCAGGCCTGGAGGGAGACAGAGTGTAGCACTGGAAGATCCCAAAATAGGAAGACAGCCAAAAGGAGGAATGAGGATGAAAGATATGAACACATAGGAAATGAGGGGGTGGGAGGGGACACAGGGATTCTTCTGTGGGTGTGCAGGTAGGTGTGGGAATCCTCAGGCAGGTGGTAGTTGATGGCAGGGTTCACCTGCTTAAAGTCTGTGCCTTGGCCACACAGGTTGGTGCCCTCAAAAATTTGTTATCAAAGATCTTTAAACTACTGACACCAAGAAAGCCTTTGGCAGAAAGGAAATTAGAAAACTGTTCACAGTCCTTTCTCTCAGTGGTTTCATTTCCTCCCAAGGATAAAAATCTTTCTTTCTCTGACTCACCTCTCCTCCTAGGGCATCCCTTGGTGGATGGCAATGGCTGGGAAGTTCTGATCCACCAGGAGCTGGGCCAGGGCCATGCAAGGCTGCACAGACTTCACAAAGATCTAGGCTGTGTGGAGAGTAGGGGGATGTGGAACCTGTGTGTCTGGAGGGAAGAGAGACAATGTGCCTGGGAGATTCCAGGAAGTACATTCCCTACATGATTCCCACTAAGTCCCTCTTATTCCCTGCTACATGGTTATTTCTTCCTCTAAGTGTAACTTACTCTTCCTTTCTTTCCTCTGATTCTGATTTTTCCGAGCAGATTGGCCCCTGAGAAGATACAGAAAACAGTAACTAAATTTAGCAGACATGTTAGGAGACAGGAATGAGTACTCCGTGATCAAGGGATAAATAATAGAACTAGGGTCTGGAACAACCATGAATGACCTAATTCCTGCTGATGAAACATTAAACCTGAGACATACTCTAATCCTGGGATTAGTTCCACAATCAGGAAGCTGAGAGAATGCCTCTCCGCAGGGAGTGATACAGGAAGAAATAAACACTTACGAATCCTAATAGGGCCAATGTATATGGGGATATTTAAGAATTTAAAAGTCCTTCCAGATTTTTAAAAAGTGTATTTACTTGTATTGAGATGGAGAGAGACAGTAAGTATGAGCAGGAGAGGGGCAGGGACAGAAACAGAGAGATAAAGAAAGAGAAGCCCAAGCAGGCTCCACACTGTCAGTGCAGAGCCTGACACAGGGCTCCATCTCACAAACCGTGAGATCAGGAGTCCAACCCTTAACTGAGTGAGGCACCCAGGCTCCCCAAAACAGTTCTTTAATTATTATTAATAGGTTGTAGCTACCTTAAAATATGGAACTGAAGACAGAAGAAACAGCAGCCCCCACATCGGGAACTGGTGTGACACTGACAGCTGAGCCTCAGTGTGGTCAGAAGCTGGCTGATGCCACCACTGGGCCATATTGTTCTCCTGTGGGACGTGAGCCGGTCATCTCACAGAACATCAACACACAAGGACACTCTGAAACCACGGAATTACTTTGTCTAATTACAGACAAACCCAAGGCACTGTTGACCCACAAAACATCTCTCCGTCCTGGTTAATAGGAGCAATCGCTGCTTCTGTATCATTGCTTTTTTTTTCTCAAGTTTTTATTTAAATTCCAGTTAGTTAACATGCGGTGTAATATTAATTTCAGGAGTAGAATCGAGTGATTCATCACTTACATTCAACACCCAGTGCTCCTCACAAGTGCTCCCCTTAGAACCCATCACCCACGTAGCCCATCCCATTTTACCTGTGATCCTCCCATAAGCTTGACAGCTTCTCAGTACCGACCACCTTTTCTCTTGGTATTTGTGGCAACAAATGACTTTTAAAATATTTTTTTAGTGTTTATTCATTTTTGAGAGAAAGTAAGACACAGAGTTCAAGAGGGGGTGGGGCAGAGAGAAAGAGAGTCACAGAATCCTAAGCAGGTTCCAGGCTCTGAGCTGATATCACGGAGCCCGACGTGGAACTAGAACTCATGAACCGTGAGATCATGACCTGAGCCGAAGCCAGATGCTTAACCAAATGAGCCATCCAGGTGCCCTAAAAGAAATCACTTTTCGATAATTCGATTCCACTCTAATCAATGCTGGAATACCATTATTACTTAGTGAAAAACCACACAACACACTACTGCAAAACAATCATGAATTAGTACAAGATCCATTCAACGTATACATGACCTATGGATTTATGTAACAGAGAAAGAGACAGTCAATGATAATATTTCAAGTTCCAGTTTGCAAGTAACCTCGGAGAAAGTACGACTTGTGCATTTTTAATATAGTATCACAGATGAATATCCATAATTATCTGAAAAGGAGATGAAACATACTATTCTCCTATATTTGGTCAAGGATGTAAATTTTTCGATATACTTCAACCAAAACAACACAATAGATGCAGAAGCAAATCTGACACCCAGTGGTCTAATAATGGGACAAACAAGAAGAGACTTGCAAAATGTGAAATGAAGCAAAACCCAGGCTTCTAATTGGCTTGTTTATTTGTGAAAATTTTTTTCGAATAAAACAATATTTCTGGGTTTTTTCTTAATGTTTATTTGTTTTTGAGACAGAGACAGACAGAGCACGAATGGGGGAGGGGCAGAGAGAGGAGACACAGTATCCAAAACAGGCTCCAAGCTCTGAGCTAGCAGCACAGAGCCGGATGTGGGGCTCGAACTCACAAACCACGACATCATGACCTGAGCTGAAGTCCGGTGCTTAACCCACTAAGCCACCCAGGAGCCCCAATTTTTTGGTTTTTATATGATAGTAAATGAATTAATAAATATTTAAACCTGTTTTATCCCTACTAGAGTAAATATGGATAGATATAACCCACAGACTCACCATTATCCCTGGGATCCTCACTATTTTGTAAGACTGTATAGACATCCTGGTAACAAACAGCTGGAGAATCAATGACTCACACAGCTCCTGGGCCACGACTCAGGGAGACAGTGTGACAAAGAGCACTCTGAGCAGTAGGTGAAGGCGTCGGGGCAAAGTCCCAGGTCCCCAGGCCTGCGTCTCAGAGTCTCAGGCTCCAGGGTGGTGACAGGCGCGGGGAAGCATAGTGTTGGGGAGTCCCCATCCACCCTAGTTTCACTTCTCGCTGTAAGGACCCGTGTCAGAACTTTCTGCATGGATACTGAAGACGCGGCCACGGTTCACAATCCTATTAGTGTCGGGTTTCCTGAGCAGCGAATTTGCGGCACCGCGGTTCCGGGATATAAGGTTGCCATCCCCTTCCCCTGCGACTGACATTTCTCCTTAGACCCGTAGGATGCGGGTCGTGATGCCCCGAACCCTCCTCCTGCTGCTGTCGGGGGCCCTGGCCGTGACCCAGACCTGGGCGGGTGAGTGCGGGGCAGGGAGGAAAGGGACTCTGCGGAGCAGGAGCGCGGGGACCGCCCGGCGGGGACGCGGGACCCCGGGGAAGGTGACTGTCCGCCCCCGCACCCCAGACCCCCACCCGCCCCCGCCCTGGCCTGTCCTCCCCGTCCCTCCCCTACTCCGCCCTGCTCTCCCCATTCAGGTCCCCTCACCCTGCCCTCCCCGCCGCCTCCCCTGGGACCCGGGCCCCGAGCCGGGAGGAGGGTCGGGCGGGGTCTCAGCCCCTCCGCGCCCGCAGGCTCCCACTCCATGAGGTATTTCCACACGGCGGTGTCCCGGCCCGGCCTCGGGGAGCCCCGCTTCATCTCCGTGGGCTACGTGGACGACACGCAGTTCGTGCGGTTCGACAGCGACGCCCCGAGTCAGAGGTACGAGCCGCGGGCGCAGTGGATGGAGAAGGTGGAGCCGGAGTATTGGGACCGGAACACGCGGATCTCCAAGAACAACGCTCAGACTTACCGAGTGAGCCTGAAGAACCTGCGCGGCTACTACAACCAGAGCGAGGCCGGTGAGCGACGCGGGCCCGGGCCCAGGTCACGACCCCCATCCCCACGGACGGGCCGGGGTCGCCCCGAGTCTCCGGGTCTGAGCGCAGCCTCGGGGCCGCAGGACCCCCTCCCCGACCCGGGAAGAGCCCGCGGGAGCTTTTAGGCGGATTTACTTTCGGTTTCACCTTAATCACTGCGGCTCTGGGGGCGGGGCGGGGCCAGGGTCGCACACCATCCAGAGCATGTACGGCTGTGAGGTGGGGCCCGACGGCCGCTTCCTCCGCGGGTACTATCGGGACGCTTATGACGGCGCGGATTACATCGCCCTGAACGACGACCTGCGCTCCTGGACCGCGGCGGACACGGCGGCGCAGATCACCCGCCGCAAGTGGGAGGTGGCCGGTGCGGCGGAAGACTGGAGGAACTACCTGGAGGGCACGTGCGTGGAGTGGCTCCGTAAGCACCTGGAAAACGGGAAGGAGACGCTGCTGCGCGCAGGTACAGGGGCCGCGGGCCTCCCCGATCTCCCCTCCACTGGGACTGGTCCCCGGGAGGAAGGGAAATGGACTCAGTGTCAGAACAGCGCCCCTCCCCGGGCAGGAAGAGGAGGTCCGCCTCCGTGTTCACATTCCTGCTAGAGACTGCCTCACCTGGAGGGCGCTCTTCTCTAAAGGACACTGAGGAGTCCAGTCTCCCCCTGGGATGCAGGTTGGGACCATCCCTGAAATAACCCATCAGCAGTTCCCTCTGACCCTGGCAGCCACCTTGTGAACCATGACCTTCCCTCTCAAGGCCTTGTTCTCCCTGAGAACATCTTTGGAGAGCCGACTCCGGGTTTTCTTATCATTCACCCTCCCCCGCACTCAGAACCGTAGTGTGCTCCCCTCCTTAGACCTGCAGCCTCCTACCCAGTTCTCTCCCTGATTTCAGAACGTAGCAAGGATCAGGAGATCCCAAAGCCTAGTCTGCTGTCTGAGTTTTGTACTTCTTCCATCCAAACCAGTAGTCCTGTCACCTCAGGATGGTCACATGGATGCAGTTTCACTGGCCCAAAAAGGTAAACTACAGTGTGGATTTTCTGATTCTTCTTCCTCAGAAACTCCCAACACACACGTGACCCGCCACCCCATCTCTGAGCATGAGGTGACCCTGAGGTGCTGGGCCCTGGGCTTCTACCCTGCGGAGATCACCCTGACCTGGCAGCGTGATGGGCAGGACCACACCCAGGACACAGAGCTTGTGGACACCAGGCCTGCGGGAGATGGGACCTTCCAGAAGTGGGCGGCTGTGGTGGTGCCTTCTGGAGAGGAGCAGAGATACACGTGCCATGTGCAGCATGAGGGACTGCCTGAGCCCATCACTTTGAGATGGGGTAAGGAGGGTTTGGGGCAGAGCCTCTCGTCGGGGAAAGCAGGGCCCTTCTGGAGAATTTCACAGAGTCAGGACTGAAGCTGGAGGTCTGGGCCCCTCACCTTCCTTCCCTTTCCAGAGCCTCCTACTCATATGTCCACCCCCCTCCCGGGAATCATTGCTGGTGTGGCTGGTGTGGCTATCCTTCTCATTGTGATGGTTGGAGCTCTGATCTGGTGGAAGAAGCATTAAGGTAGGAACAGAGTGAGGGAATCTGAGTTTTCTTGTCCCACTGGGGGGTTTCCTATGCAGCACATTGTCCTGTCTTGTTCCTGGAAGGACCATCCACACACATGCACCTGCCCACTCTGGAGCTGATACTAACATTCACTCTGTAGCAGAGCGCTTGTGAAAGTGAAGGACAGATTTTCACTTGGTAATTCTGGTTTGAGGACCTGATTCCCAGCAGTGACAGGACAGAGAGGAAGTCCCTGCTGAGATCAGTCCTCCAGCAAGTCAGGAGGGCTAGTGACCCCACACCTCTTTCTTCATGTTTCCTGATCCTGTCCTGGGTGTTGAGTCAGAATTCTGGACACTTCACTGGGGACCAGGACTAGGAGGGGCTCTAGGATCCATGGCCCAGCGGTCCCAGGTCTCCAACATGATATTTTGTTCCCACAGGAGGAAAAGGACCGAGCTACTCTCACGCTGCACGTAAGTATGGAGGGGGTGATCCCTGACACCCTGGGGTAGTGTAGACAGGAACCTGTGGGGAACTCACCCCCCTACCCCCATAGCTCCTCCTTTAGTCTCATCTCCTGTAGCTCTGATCATGTCCTCTTTGATCTATCCCAGGCGATGACAGCACCCAAGGCTCTGATTCGTCTCTAATGGCCCCTAAAGGTAAGACTTCAGACGGTCTGAAGTGGGGAGGAGAGGGGGCACTAGGGACACTTGACATGCGGGTGGCTGTTGAGGATGTGGCACTTATGTGACTGACCTATATGTGTTCATGATTAATATTTTTCACAGTGTGAGACCAGCTGCCCCTCGGGGACTGAGCGATGCAGGATTTGTTCACAGTCTCACATGGTGACATCAAGGACCCTGACTTCTCTTTATGCAGATGGTGTCAGAATGTGTCTGTGTTCCTATTAGCACATTGTGAGGACAAGGAGACTGGCCCACCCTGCTCACCAT
>PITB01023506.1:0-25623 GCA_004024585.1 Paradoxurus hermaphroditus
ACCAATCACATCTGTATCACTTACTGAATAAGCTTTCCTCATTTCTCATCTTATAAACTCCATCACTGAATCCAGTCTTCCATGACATATTTTCCCTACATGACCATGGCTCCCAGTTTACTACCTCCAGCTCAGGCTTCCCTCCTGAGGCTGATATGGAAACTCAATCTCCCTAATGGCATTTCCTCTGAATGACTAATAGATTCTCCTCCAATCTCTAAATCTACTCTATTCACAACATTCTTTATTTCAGCTGTTAGTATATTTGATCTCTTTTTCTCATACCCCACATCCAGTTTATCAGGAAACTCTGTTGGCTCTACCTTCAATACATACTCCAAATTCAAACACTTGTATTCTCTTTTGGACCTGTTTTCTAGTTCCTAGCCACTGCCATCTTTCACCTGAATTATTGCAATTCTCTCACACCTACTATTCTTACTTTCGTCTTGGCATTCTCTGCCCTATTGTCAACACAACACACAGAAATATTCTTTTAGCTCATAAGTCAGACGATGGTCATATACTCGATACTCTGAAACAACTCTTAATCTCACTCAGGTTAAAAGCTAAAACCTTTTACAATTACTAAAAATCAAGTAGACATAATCTGACTGCTCTGTTATTTCTATGAACTCCTCCCTTATGACTAAACCCTTCCTGACACCTCTGGTTACACTGGTGCCTTTCTGTTCCTCTTACTGGTCAGTTATATTCTTGCTGCAGGGACTTTATGTAAGCTATTCTCTCTGCCTGCAGTACTTTCTTCCAGTCATCTGCATGACTAACTCACTTGAGTTCATAGATGGGAAGAACCTATATTTTTAATAATACCACCCTTAGACCCGGGGAGCAAGGATCCTTTTCTTCATTCCACACTTGGAAATGTCTTCTGTGACGTTTTCTGGGTTCTCTAGTGTCTGGAACTGGGTAGTGCTTCTCATGGGGTGCTCCAGGCCAGAACTGACTGCTTGAGTCTCACCCTCGTTTCTTCCTTTGTGGTGCTCTTTGGCTCTCTATGCTACTCGTGGCACCAACCAGATGCCCTAGAAGCTCTGGATTCTATACTACACTGCACTGTACTATACTATACTGTATTATACTATACTATACTATATTATAAAGTATCCCAGGTTCTTAGCCCAGGATGTTGGTTCCAGAAGAACATTATTATTTCAAGTAAGAGGTGTTATTCTAACATAGAGAGGTTCTGGAGAGAACAAGAAGAGATAGGTTCTGGACCTGAAGAGGAAGACAGGTATTTACACAACAGGAAGAATCTTTTTGTATCTAATTGGACAATAAATAAATCCAAAGTATCTCCTCTCTACACAAAATTCAGAATTCTGTCAATGATTCACTATATTTCACACTGACCCATGAATATTATAATATACTTTTGAATAAATTTATTATTATTATTATTATTACTAGAGCAAAACCTTGGATTGTGAGTAACTTGTTCTACCAGTGTTCCACAAGGTGAGCAAACATTTTTAATAAATTTTAATTTGATAAATGAGTGACTCATATTGTCTGCAATATGAGTAGTACATGATAACAAATGTCACATGGTTGCAATGTGCCAATGAGCCAATGGTTCTGGAAATTCATTTTGATATACTACAAGTGCTTTGGATCATAAGTATGTTTCTGGAATATATTATGCTCACAAACCAGGGTTTTACTCTATTATTATTATCATTACATAAAAGTATTTACCTGCCGGGGTCGTCGTGAGAGGAGGCCAGCTCCTACTTCAGGGCTTCCGGGTGGTCCAGGGTTTCACCTGCGTGATGGTTGGTCTAGGTGCGAGAGAAGACACGAAGTCAGTCTCTCGAAGTCAGCCTCATATCAGGACTGGTCCGGGGCTCCCTAAGTAAGGGCTGAAACATAAAGACAAGATAAGACAAAGACACACAAAGATGTGGAGACAGCCTCTTTTGGAGACTGCTCAAAGTTTATTTTTCTTTCTGAGTTTTTTGTAGTTTTAGAAACAGTACAGGCATATATTTTGTAATGATTAACAAAATGATTTCATTCCCATGATTGTCCCCGTGATTTACAATAGAAATGTTCAGAAACAGTTTCAGTTACATAATTCGCATGTAAGCAAGGTATGACAAATGGGTATATTCAATAGAAATGTTCAAAAACAGTTTCAGTCAAAAGATCAAGAATGATTTACATGCAGGCAAGGTACAACAAATGGGCACACTCTAGTAAGTGGTATAGGTTGAAAGAGCAAGCACAAAGGTTTTGAGTTGAAAGATTATGTAAAAAACATCCTTATTTTTCTGTAACATACTCTTACTTCTATTTCCTTTGTAATCATGTCCGAAGACTCACAGCAATAATCACATTCCTGAGAGTCTGGCATCACTCTAAACAGATCAATAATACATCTAAACTCTACTGAATTCTTAAAGATTTTATTTCCATGATTTTCAACATGATTTTATTATTAATAAAGTATAGCAGCATATGATGGCTTAATAGGGGAGAAAGCTGCGGAGCACTACTATTTTTCTATGGCCCATCTTCTTTAGGAGATATTAGGATGAATTGCAAATCAGCACAAAGGCCCAGTGACCCTATAGCCAGGTGTCCTGGTGACTCTTACTGCGACTGTGCCTGTCTTAGGTTGTTCCCCCTGAGGAATCTTAACCGTCTTTGGCTAACCAGCCCTCCTTCAGAGTCAAACCAGCCATAATTATGTTCTTATTGTATTATAACCAGGCATATGCTTTAGGGCACCCCCATCCACCGATGAAGGCCCTGGTCTAGGGCACTGTCTTATGGGCCTGAGTCTTCTCCTTAGGCAATGTCACCAGGACCAATGTCTTCTGGTCTCCAACATTTACCTAGGCAGGGGTCCTGTAAAACAATATTTGACTGCTCTGCACACCCTAGATGAGACCCTGCAGCAATTTGTGTGATGAATTAATAAACTCCTGTAAAAGGATGGCAAAGTGTATCTTTGTGGACATTGATAAACTAATATTAAAATTTGTGTGTATGTGTAGCTATGTTTGAACAGCCTTGGCAATAAAAACAACATGAGGGAAGAGATATGGGATTGGATGTTCTACATATCAGAATGTACCATAAAACTCCGCTTTGTAAACACTTTGCTAAACGCCTGTTAATAAAGAATTGTAAAGAACAGAAGAGATGGCCCAGAAGTTAAGCCATCAATCTTTGGAAACTTAGTATAAATTTTGTAATTTAATAAATGATGAAGGTGGAGTTTTAAATCTGTGAGTAGATGGTCTATTGGATCAATTCTGAAGGGGCAAATTGCTCTTTTATCTCCCCCTTACCTTGTACCCCACCCCCAATTCATACATCTCTTTGTACCTGTCTCTGTCTCTCTCCTCTCTCTTTTTTGATTTGTGAAGTTTTTTTTTATTCACCTGATATTTGCCCAAATAACATATTTGTTATATTATCTGTCCCCTCCAATCTTCACACTATTATTTCAGTGTTATCCCACTCACTTCCTCTAACAGAATCAAATAATAAAGGATTAAGCAAAGCAGGACATGGAATAAGGTAGAAGATGCCAAGTGTGGTTCAAAGTAGGACCCAGGGTTCCGGGATTGAATTGCTGGAGTTCTGCTGTGGAGTCATGTGTTCAAAAGATTGTCTCCTCCATGAATGTGTTCCTGGCCAGATGGTTCTCCTGGTCAGGAAAACTCTCTAAATGTCAGTTAAAAGAAAATAACATATGTCCATTAATACCACACGTGAAAGTGCTTTCGCACGTTTGCCTTTCTGGCGAATCACTTCAATTCTGCTGCTTTTTGTCAGATGTGAATAGGCATAAAATTACGTAGGATACAAAAGTGTATAGAACAAACTCCTTGGTATGGACTCTCTCCGAAAGGATCTCATGAGCTAAGTCCAAGATTCCTTCAAGATTCAATTCCAGTGCTACATACTTTGAAGGATCAGAGTAAGCAGACTTGTCATTCCTTCTTTAAAAAAAATGTTTATTTATTTTGACAGAGACAGAGAGAGAGAGAAGGAGAGGGGGAGGGAGAGAGAGAGAAAGAGAAATGCAAACAAGTGAGGGAGGGGCAGAGAGAGAGAAAGACAGAGGATCCCAACTGTGCTGACATCAGAGAGCCCGATGGGGGTTCAAACCTGTGAACCATGAGATCATGATCTGAGCCAAAGTCCGCGCTTAAGCAGCTGAGCCACCCAGATGCCTCCTGTCATTACTTCTTAAAATAGAAAGAGAAACATTCCTTTAATCTCTAAAAATTGTTTTTAGTTTTAAAGTCATAGTACATATGGCTTAGGTATCGAGGGAGGAAAAAAGAAAGTTTTTGCTTATTCCACCCAGCTCTGCACATTATTCATAAAATGCGTTATTCCTTAGGGGCACGTGGATGGCTTAGTGGGTTGAGCGACCGACTTCAGCTCAGGTCATCATCTTGCCTCATTGAGTTCAAGCCCCGCCTCAGGCACTGTGATGACAGCTCATAGCCTGGAGCCTGCTTCATAATCTGTGTCTCCCTCTCTCTATGCCCCTCCCCAACTCACGCTCTGTGTCTCTCTGTCTCTCAAAAATGAATACATGTTAAAAAAAGTTAAAAATTGTGTTAAAAATATGTCATTCCTCAAAAAGCACTTGTTATCTAATCCTACTCCCAACACATGATAGTTCCTTATGGATTGATGTACTTCATCCCAGAGGTCAGCTCTTGTATTTACTAAGTACACAGGCTTTTGCCTTAATCCTGTGTAGCGATATTATATTCCATCCCATATACATAGTTTTCTATTACTGAGTTTGAAGGGAAATCAAAGCATTTTCAAATGGGAACCCAGGAGAAGTTTTAAAAAAGAAAAAGAAATTAATTGGCTGGGGACATAAAAGTTTTGCAAGTACCTGAGCAAATCAAATCACAGATAACAGTGTCTTGAAAAAATCATACTGATGGGAAATTTCCAAACCCTTAGGAAAACTAAGAAGCAATTCTACAGGTTCATGGCCTCTCAGGGAAACGTCTTTAAATCCTAGCTGAAAGTCAAGGAAGAAACTTATGCTTCTTTATTTTTTTCCTCGAGATCATGTTGGAGAGTGTGCTTGAGAAGCAGTGGGGAACAGTCTCTACCTCATCTCCCACAGACACTCTTCCTCTCTCTCCTAGATGCAGAAATAAGACTTGGAAACATGCTTCACATTTTGACCAGCCACTGAATGGACTGTTCTCCGTAGAGTACAGGTGATTGCCATCACCAGAATTTTCCAGAAACTGACAAATGGTGAGATTTGTGATTCACATTTTTGCATTTTCATAGATTTGACTCCTTTTATTGCAGGAGTAAATAATAAGATGGATCAAAAATACAGTGGATTTTAGGAATTTAGGGAGAATAGTTAATAATGGAGTTTTAATCTGTTCTTTTAATTTGTAATAGCCATGTATGTTTAAATAAATACATGCAAGTGTGATTAATATGCACATATAAGTACATAAAAATGTACCTTAAATTTACTGTTTGTAATATGATTATAAGATTCTACCTATAATGATGACCTTACAATAATTCCCCACATAGTTTTAAGTAGATATTTCAAAACTGAAACAGGAATTTCTGTTATTTACAGAATGATTGATGCTAGATTAGTTTTGATGAAAAATGAATGGGAAGGAAATGGTGGGAACTGGGTTAGTGGGGAGGCAAATTCCCAGGGTCACAGCCCCAGGAAATGGCCCATAGCTCAGTTCATGGCCAAGGGGTCCCCTGAGCAATCTCTGGTATACCTCCAGCAGGTTAAGGAGTATGGCCATCAAGAAAGGATAGACCTTGGAATCTTTGGGAAAGTTTGTACCCATGATATGGCTATTGATGAAAAGTTTACAAGAGTTAAACATTTTTAGTTTAAGAATCTATGTTATGTTACCTCGTTAGTGCCGCCTGTGCAAATTAATTATACTGGACCGTTAATAAAACTATCCTCATACCCCACCTCCTTTTTCTGAACTGTTAAGGTGATGGAAAATATGGTGATGTGGATCTTAAACTTGATTTTTGATTTTAAATTTCTATAGTTATGTCTAGATATAGATTGATAATAAAAGTCTATAGTTTTTGAATGATTCCTTCTTGATTTTAAAATTTTATTAAAACGTCTGTACAAATGGGCAGAGTTACTATACCATTTTTGTTTTTCTCATTTCACATTAAGTAGCATTTTATCTACAGCATCCTGTGCTATCAAGTTGCAGTAGTCTGATTTACAGAAGCATCTTCCTATTATTCACCCTGTTGGCTATTGCTAAATATTCACTTTTATAAAGGATGTGACATCATCTTCCATTATAAAAGTAACACCACCTAATTTAAGCAAAAACCAAACGAGCAAAGAGGAAAAGAGAGAGAGAGGGAGAGAGAGGTAAACCAAGAAACAGACTCTTAAGTATAAAGAACAAAGCGATGATTACCAGAGGGGAGGTGGGTGGGGGGATGGGTGCAATAGGTAAAGGGGATTAAGGAGGGCATTTGTGATGAGCATAGGACAGTATATGGGAATGTTGATCACTATAGTGAACACCTGAAACTAATATAACACTGTATGTTAACTAATGAGAATTTAAATAAAACATAAAAAAATACAGTCCAAAAACAAAAACAAAAAACTTAAAACCCACAATACCTTAGATAAAATAAAGATTCAGAGGTATTGCAAGCAAAGGAAACTACAGGAAATCATTTGTTTTAACTCCTAGCTTTCCTGCAGGTAAATTTTTCATTTCTATATTTAAAATGAGCTGAAAAGTATTCAGTCTACCAACTTCTGTGCAGTATTCAATAATGCTACCATATTCTGATAGACCATTATCTTATAATATGTTGACACATACTTGATACTTGAGCATTCAGTCTGAAGTATTCACAATGTATCGGATAGCATCAATAAAATATCAGCACTTGGGGCAACCCTGTTAGAGCTGGTTGAATAATGTATCCCAAGAGATATGTGTACCAGAACATGTGAATGTGACCCTATTTGGGAAAAGAAAGGTCTTTACAGATGTACTTGTGGTAAGAATCTCTTGATGAGATTTATCCAGATGGGCCCTAAATCCAATGGCAAATATCCCTGTAAGACAGAATAGGAGAAGGCAAAGACGCCAAAGTCCAAGACAATGATCCGGAGGAGAGGGCTATGTGAAGAGACAGAGGATAATGTCATAAGAAGCCGAGGCCGAGACTGAAGCTGTGTGCCTATAAACCAAAGGACACCTGGAACTCCCTGAAGCTGGAAGAGGCAGGAAAGGATTCTCTCCTAGAGCTTGTGAAGGAAATGTGGCCCAGCTAGCACCCTGATTTTTACTTCTGCTTCCGGAACCATGAGGGAATAAATTTCTGTTGTTTGAAACAAACAGACAAACAAAAAATGTTACACCCCTTTAATCCCTTTTAGAATAAATTCTTTTTTATGGGGGGTGTCACTTATATGATATAAAACATGTTTATGATTCTGGACATATTTACCAAAACATTTTCCAAATGTTTCCATGAATAAAAGAATTTCACAGTGTTTTAGAGTTAATACAATTTAAAAACTCATGGTGTTAAAGACACATTTTATCTCACAATGGATTAAAGTTTTCGGTCCACTTTGTGTGTGTAAACTTAAATATAACTCTGATATCCATGTTGCATGAATTACACATTGCAAAGCACACGCATAACGATTGTGTCATTTGATTCTTGAGAGCCAGCAGCTTGAACAAGCGTTACTAAATCTATTTTATGGGAGAGAATGCTGAGGCTTCCTGGTTTTCTTCAATGACACATGAATATTAAGCACCTGGGCTGTAATTGCTAATTTTTTTGACAGCAGAAACTGAATTTTTTTAATCTTATTTTAAATTGACTTCATATTTTGGCCTAATTATAGGTTAATAGAAAGGTGCCCAGGCAGTATAGAGTTTCTGTATTCTCCTCACTTTGCATCCCCTAATACGTTATCATGAGTATATATGTCAAAAACTACAAAATGAACATTAATATATTACTCTTAATGAAACACCAGGTTTTATTCATATTTCGCTATTTTTTCCCACTACAGTCCTTTTTCTGTTCTAAGATCCAATTCAGGAGAACACACTGCAGTTGGTGCAATTAACTTTTATGACAGAAAGTCATAAACTTTATGATCATAAACTATGAAGACACTGTACTCTTCATTGTTAAAATTGTAACACTAATTGTAGAAATTCCTTTTATCTGAAAAAAAGCCCCAAAAGGTTGATTTATATGTATCTAATAAAAACATTTTAATTCTAAAATGACATTACTCTTAGAAATGCGCAGACAAGGGAAGTGGAGAGCCTAAGAATTCTTTAATTATTAGATGAATTTCGAGCCTTCCCCTCTACCTCCTTACCCAGTTTGGTTTTCTTTGTACAATGAAGCTATCTGAAAAAGGAGTGGACACATATGGGCCTGGGGGCCATAATAATTTATTCAGGGGTTATTAAAGTCATTTGAAAGGGTTGCAGATTTTAAACAAGGTCAAAGCTGCACTGTGACCAAAAAATTATCCTTGGGAATAAATAAAAGGTTAGTAACAATACCTTTCAGCCTTGGTCATGGTAAAGCAGGAATTAGGAGTTCTAGTGACAAAAACATTGTCGTTTCTGCTCTGTCAAGAGCTCTGGGGGCTTGTTCTTACCATTTATTGTAGTTTATCTGCTATGATCCTAATTACACACGTTTTTTTGTGTCCTACCTTATCTGATTCTCACAAAATCCCACCAATAGGCATTTTAATTATACCTGGTTACTAAAATAAAATCAGAGTCTCCGAGAATTTTAAGGTATTTTTTGCATCACACTATATAACTTAATAGAACAGCCTGGTCTGTCTGAATCCCGAATGATGTTCTTCCTCATTTTTTTCCCGCATCGACTCCCAGGTAAGCCGAACACTGCTGGATCATGCATTGCTATTCTTTACTTTTTAAAGTAAAAAATTGTTTTTACTGCATTGTTGACTGACCCAATGATCTTCTAGTGTTGCTTGCTATTCTTGTTTTCTTAGTGACAGTTTGTGGGCATATATCAAGTTCACAGACCAGGCACTGTCTAGGAATGTCCAGTATGCTGGAAAACTAATGGAAATAGATATTTTAAAGAAAGAGACAAGAAACACTCGAATACCTGGTTGTTTATTTGTAGTGTTATTAACATTGTAAACTGTTTTGGTTAGCCCTGAGTGGTGTTCATAAAAATCAACTTACGTTTAATGTGCCCAATAAGCCCATTATTCTTTCATTCGTTGGTTTATTAAGCATAGATTATATGTATATGTACATACACATGTACGTATGGATGTATAGATTTCTGCTCTATGTGCAGGTGAGGACATAAATTTCTTCAAAGCTGTGTCTTGCTATGTAAAATGATGTCAAAAACTGGGGGAATTATCTGGATGGCTTATGGAAAAGCTTTCTGTGGGTAAGGTGCTTGCGTTTTTAAGTGAGAGAATAGTAACTATGATTGGTAAGGGCTTCTTAGCCTAGGCAACATTTTTATATTTTCCAACTTTATCCACATCATAACCTGTGAGATGAGCAGGTACTTTACCATAAAGTCATGTTCATTAGAGATAGATATAGCTTGGCAACTTGTACTTAATCCTATTGGACCACTGTGTATAATTAATTAGCAAGTAATTAATAAAGCCCTAAGATTCTGGCAATATTCACCATGCTGTACTCTTTCTTGCTTATGTGATTGTTGTCAATTTGTATCTGGAAGTAATTATGTCATTACCTTCTGATTCTACATTCATTTGTTCTGTGTCCTTCATCATAGGGCCTCATTCAAACATGACTAAGAGAAGCCATTCAAACATGGATGAACATCTGAAAGATCACCCTGCTCTGTGTTCTTACTAGAAAAAGAATGCTCTTACTCCTTTCTGTTGACACAGCGGGAAGGAGTTGTGTGTTAGAGCCAGAGATTCTCTGTTAAATCTCAGACTTAGCATCTGTTATTTGCTAACCTTATCTTTGTAAGCCTGAGATTCCCATCAGTAAAATAGGGATAAGACCTAACATGGAGTGATTCTTGGGCAGTAGATCCTGAACAATTGTTTTTCTTGTAATATTTAACTTAGGCATCATGATAAGACCTGAAATATGTATTTTTAAGAACACTTTTGTTCTTATTTTAAAATGAAGAATGAAAAAACCCAACTTAACATATGCATACTTGTTCTGTATTTACATAGAGCATTCCCATGTATCTTTCTCTTTTACAAGGAATGAATGAACTCATCTTAAAGGCCAAATTCGTTTCAGATATTTAAAGAAATATTTGGGGAGTACCCATGTTTTGCAAGTCCCTCTTAACCTGGATGGTATTTCTTCCGTTCTCAGATGAAGCAGACTTCTCTCAGGGGCAGCATACCAGTCTCCCCAGCTCCCATTCCATACTCATGGTGGACATGATGACCACATCATCATGGTTCTTTCTTCAGAACCTGGATGCATTTCAGAATCCTTGCCAACAGTTCACTCCAGATAGTCACTGCTAAGTGACCAGAGTTGGCAATTGAGATAAACTAATTCTCTACTACGTGTGGATACCTTCATTCTTCCCCCTTATTGGAACTCTGGCTATTTTAAAGTATTTAATAATAGCTTTGTCCTCCTGAATTCTGCCTGACCTCCCACTTCCACCTTCAGCAAATTTTGACTATTGTGTGATCTGCAGCGATGTCAGAAACGTAGAAAATAATTTTCATGTGGATACACCAATTTCTTAATGCCTATTGCATTACTTTATTCTGGTATGAGGCAAGTTTTTCTTTTTCATAATTGTAGATTGTCCATGTTCCTTCTGGCGGCTTTTTGCTTTTCCTTGGAAATCATGCAAAACCAGAGCTTTGTAACTGAGTTCGTCCTCCTGGGGCTTTCACAGAATCCCAGTGTTCAGAAAATAGTATTTGTGGTATTCTTGTTCAGCTACATTGCAACTATCGGGGGCAACTTGCTAATTGTGGTGACCATCTGCAGCAGCCCGGCGCTCTTGGGCTCCCCCATGTACTTCTTCTTGGCTTTCCTGTCCTTCCTGGATGCTTGCTTCTCCTCTGTCATTGCCCCAAAGATGATTGTGGACTCCCTCTATGAGAGGAAAACCATCTCCTTTGGAGGTTGCATGACCCAGCTCTTTGCTGAACACTTCTTTGCTGGAGTGGAAGTGATTGTCCTCACAGCCATGGCCTATGACCGCTATGTGGCCATCTGCCAGCCCCTCCGCTACACAACCATTATGAACTGGAAGCTCTGTACCATTCTGATAGGAGTAGCTTGGACAGGGGGTTTTCTGCATTCCATGATACAAATTCTCTTTACTTTCCAGCTTCCCTTCTGCGGCCCCAATGTTATTGATCACTTCATGTGTGATTTGTACCCATTACTGGAACTTGCCTGCACTGACACTCACATCTTTGGCCTTTTGGTAGTTGCCAACAGTGGTTCTATCTGCATTATAATCTTCTCTTTGTTACTTGTCTCCTATGTTGTCATCTTGCTCTCTCTGCGAACCCATAGTCCTGAAGGGCAGAGGAAAGCTCTCTCTACCTGCGGGTCTCACATTGCTGTTGTGGTTTTGTTTTTTGTCCCTTGCATATTTGTGTATGCACGACCTCCTTCTGCTTTCTCTCTTGACAAAATGGTGGCTATATTTTACACCATCCTAACTCCCTTGCTCAATCCTTTGATTTACACTTTCAGGAATAAGGAAATGAAAAATTCCATAAAGAAAATGTGGAACAGAATAATGGCGGTTTGTAGTGACAAATAAAACATTGAAGTTTAAAAAATTGTGAAGAGTAAAAGAGTCAGAATTTCTAGACAAAACTTTTGTGTGTTTGGGTCTGTTTGATAGGAGCTAATGTAATGCAATTAAAAAAAACAGTAGCATGTGGTCAGGAAAAATGTTTTCACAGTTAGATCACTTATCAAGTCTGATTTGGTAATTCAGTATCTTCATAGTAAAATTAAAAGAGTTGGATATTATGTTTTCTTAAAATCTTAAATCCCCCCAAACGAAAAAACAAACACAAACAACAACAACAAAAAAGATTGAAGGGAGAAATTACCCATCAGACCTCTTGCTACTCATCCCATGGTTTGGTAAAGCTTCATGGAGGCGTGACAAAAATATCGTAAGAAGTTAGATACTTACACTATTTCAAATGAAAAGAAGTTTATGCATAGGGCACCGATTTCAGTGATTGTTGAAGACAATAGTCAGGACTCTAGGGGAAGAGATCAGTGCATCTCAGAACCTCAGCTCTAGGTGTTCCTGTGTCATAGGACTATGTTTTGAAAAATAGCAACTCACACCTTAGATTTCATAACCCCACTTCCTTACCAACTCTTCATTTTTTTTTTATTTTTTGAGAGAAGTTATTTCTGCCATGTTATATCATCTATTTACTTCTCTTACTTTTTATTTTTGTTTTTGTCAGCCTTCTTTTATGGACTATAAGCTCAAGTGAGGCAGGGAAATTTTTCCCTCTTTGGTTCATAATTATCATTACATCTAGAACAGCCTAATGTAGGAGTTCAGTAAATATCTGTTGAATAAGTGAATAAATGAGGTGTCTTCCCATATTTGCATGTAAGTTTATCTTTAACATTAATTCACTAAAGTGTCAAATTTTGCAAAGGAGCGTAGTTATTGCTGATACAAGCTCTTATATCTTCTGGCTCTTAATTCTTGACATACATAGAGCATTAAATATAAATTCTACATTCTGGCCAATTTCCCCATGTTTAAAATCTAAATATAATATGTAAAAATTCAAATAGAAAGTAAGGTCATTATTCTCTATCCACTTTCTCATTTTCATTCTCTATCCATTCTTCCATTCCCTGCAACAATAAATCTGCCCTTAGTGATCTGAATTTTATTCCTAAGATATATATATTCCAATAAAGTCATCTATGCCTCAAATTTGCATTTTATTAGTTAGGTTTATCTAGCCAGAGTTTATGAATTATTCATTGGAGTCTTTACCTTAGTAAGATACAGATTTAAATGAGCAGAGTTTAAATAATCCTAAAATGAAGGCAGACGTGGCTCAAACTATCACAAACCTCAGCTAGCATTTGTTCTATTTCCACAGTTTCCATGATGGAATGAGCATAGCCAAGCGCATTCAGCAAACCCTGGCATTGCTTTGACAGAACCTGGAATACAGATCTCATTTAGTCCTTTGGTCTACAAGGAATTTAATGAGCACTAAGGGTCAGTTCACTTAGAGATGGAATAAGCTTCAAGGGAGCATTGACGTGGCTTCTTGGCTTCGACCACTTCAAAAATCTCCTTGGAAACTGCCCTCTGCAAAAATTTCCCACCAGAACTGGAGAGCTTAATCATCCTTCAAATCTAAGGAGTTAAAATAGGACATTTTGACCGGGACATTTAATGCAGGGGCTCATTCATTTGTTGCTAATTTCCCAGGCTAAGGAATCTTATGATATTACCATGCATATCATATGAAAGTAAAAGATATCACTCCATGCATACCACCTGACAAGTTTACACTCCTACTTATTAGATGTGGATTCTAAGACTCACTTCTGTTGCTAATTAGCTATGTGAATTTAATGAATTATTTCACTTCTCTGGTCTCAGTTCCTCATGTTTAAGTAGGATTAATAAAAGCACGTGAATATTTCTTCTGCGCTTTACATGAGTTAGGGACTCATTACTTTCCTATGTTATATATTTTAAGATTTACAGAAAGTTTTTTAAAGGTAGGTCTTCATATTCCCATTTAATTAACGGGGAGGCTGGGGTTCTAAGACTTTAAGTGACAGACCAAAAGTCTTCCTCAAGATTATTTTAGTCCTTTTCTAATACAAAAGGCCAAGTGTTGGGGTATGATTTTTCTCTCAGACATTTCTGTGAGACACCCAGCCTTGCTCGTTGCCATTAGATCTTTCAGCCAAAGTGTAACACATTGTGCAATCTTTTGTGGTATTCTCCTACCCCTGCTTCTGTTGCAACTCTCTGTCATTCCCCTGTCCCCTGAATGGATCACTTCATTGTCACTGAAAGTGCCTAGTGGACAATGACACACCTGACAAGCAATTCTTAGACCAGAGTTCTGGGTAGCAACATGATTTGCTTTGTGAAAAGTAAATTTTAATGCAGTCTATTCCATCTTTAATATCTTAGAGCCATTCACAAGCGACTTTATCTATGTTAAGTGGAAGGGCATGAATCTTTAAAAATAGAAAGAAAATACAGAAGATATATATTCAAAAATTCTTCCCTTTTCCTTCTTTCCCATCATACTCTCTGCATTGACTAAAAAATATAGGTAAGATTAGGAATGCGGGAGGGGGGACTGAACATTAATGTTAAAAATAAATAAATAATGATTATTACCAGTTGACTTTTCCTAAGAGAACACTAGTAATTAAAGAGGTTGAGAAACTTGCTTCCAATCACATAGCAGATAGTGGTGGGGCCAGGATTCATGTCTGTCTATCTGACATATTTATCTATCTGAGCCTTTAAATGGCATCAATGACTTTCATGCTTCTAGAAGAGATGAGCTTAAGCAAATCCTATGGAGAAGTGAACAGACTTTCCTAACCTGAAATTCATAGTGAGTTGAAGCTAACTAATTGGGCCCAAAGCATGCATTTGCCCTTGGACCATCTGAACGAAGATAGTTCATTGGACATCCTTTGGGACTGGGTTAGGAGTAATGGTTTTCCTGGAGCTCCTGAGGCTGAAAGCCTGTCTTAGGTATTTGCGGACTCATGTGGGAATTGTCATAAATACCCAATACCATAGGAAGAAAACGCTTACCTCATTTGTATTCTCCAAAAGAGAAACTGTAGGAAAAGAGGCTGCTTCAGAGGCACGTTTTTCTCTCAGAATGCAGGAATAAGGTTCCTCCATAAAATTTTGAGGAACTGAATTAAGAAACTTTCTTTTTCACCACTCCCTCCCTTGCTCCAATACAGGCCTTGTCGTTTTTGTCTAACTTAGGGCTTCTGGTGAGGAGCTGTGTCGTGTGTGGCCACACGCAAAGTCCCCTTCCTCCATAAACTCTCTACATTCCATCACCTCTTTTGATTAAACAACAATAACAACAACAACAACAACAAACATTGATAAGTGTCAATGAAGTATGGTTTTCATGTGTTATTCAGGCTTCATATGATTCACCTTCTAAGTAAATGGAAGTTGAAGATACAAGAAAATTTACTACATTGGAAGTCATCTATTTCCTTTTAAGGAAAGGGGTAAGTTTTCCAGCCTGAGATGTTTTCTTCACGTTGCATCTTCAAGACTGATCTGATGATATCAATACCCAGAGTGTCTTCTAAAAAATGACGAAGTTCCTGGACAGTATCCAACCATGAAAAGTTGAGGTGCTCCAGGGTTCCTGAGACATTCCTGGTTTCAGCACAAGGTTATACTGCCTTTCAGATCATCTCTGCTTAATGTAAGGGGTGAATAACGGTAAACTGCACCATGGCATTGAGGCCAACGTGGCAGAAGTTTCTACTTTGGGGTATCCTCTGATTTTAAAAGTTTTAGGTCAGTGGAGATGTTTCTGGAATGGAGTACAAGATAGGAGTGTTCATTGTACACTTGGGTTTTCAAGAGCTTTGTCAACTCTTGCTCATGACTCAAAACTGCACCCTCTGTCTGGTTTGGGGGCAAGTGATAGTGTGGTGGGTCAGGAAGAAAGAGGCTAAACTCTCGGATGAAAACTTGGGTGAAATGACCCTCTCCAACATATTTGTTTCACGTCCCTTCTATATGTCTTTTGAATATTATGCCCTAACTCTTCTCTCTCTGGTGTCTGCTCGTTGTCCTTCTCCTTTCTCCTGTTCTGACTGTTTTCTATCTTTGCCCTTCACTATTATTCATTTGGATATCTAATTTTCCTTTTGTCTCCCCATGAAACTTACAGAACCTGATTTTGGAGTCGGGACCTAGAATTAAGGTATCAGTTGGCATCCTTCTCTGATGGCTCAGGATTTACCTTCTCTTGGATGCAATCTGCATGATGATAGGGATTTGATGTTTTATATAACCTAGAGAGTGAATGATAGAGAGATATTTTATCTACTAGCATCTCACTCAAGTTCTAGCCTGATTGTACTCAGTGAAACTTTCTGTATGACATCTGAAACTCTGCACATAGAGTTCTTTGTACATAGGGCAAGTGGTCACATTTACCTTGCAAGAAAATGTGCTGGTCAAAGAAAATAATGAAAGTGGAATATTGCTTGAATGGTAAGATTATAGAACATGAACAATATATAATCTAGGATTGCCTTATTCAACTGTATAAAATATAAATATAATTATATTTTAAATATATTTATTATTAAACATTTTAATGTTTATTTATTTTTGAGAGAGAGAGAGAACAAGTGCAGGAGGGGCAGAGAGAAAAAGAGGGAGTCACAGAATCCAAAGCAGGATCTGGGCTCTGAGCTGTCAGCACAAAGCCCGATCTGGGGTTTGAACTTATGAACTGTGTGATCATGAACTGAGCCAAAATCAGACGCCCAACCAACTGAGCCACCCAGGCACCCCTATAAATATATATATTTAATAAAATACATAGTAATATAGGATCTAAGGGCAAATGTCTATTTATCTGGGAAAATCAAAGTAAGACTTTTGGTACCAATATAATTTGAACTGGCTAAGATTTCAACAGATAAAAGTAAAACTTAAGGATTAGGAAAAGAAAATTGTGTGCTCCATTACTGTGATATCCTCCCAAATCAGAGAAAAGTCCGGGAGTGTTGGAAATGATGACTGAATTCAGTGATAGAACTCTAAATGGTGGTGTTGATCTCACATAATACATACATCTTGTCAAGTGCTACTTTCTTGTCTTTATGTCCCCAAATCATTTTGCTTTTTTAAAATGAAACACACAGAACTACATCACCTGGCTTTCACAAATGTCCATTATCTGCTCCCAAACTTCTGTTATAACCTTTTGATTTAATGAGAGTATAGTTTCTATGGAGATTCTATGTTAACCTGAAGCAACGCATGTTTCTCCATTTATGATATTTTACTGACTTTTCTCACATAATTGCTCCTTTCTTTTCAGCCAAGGGCTCCCTCCCTTTTTTTTTTTATCCCTTTTTAGGAATATAATGTTTCAAAACAAAGTAATAATTAATTTATTTTCTTTTTTATAGCTGTCAGAGATAATTGGAACTGTCAATCAGAGTTTGTAGCTATAAAATATCTAGTTTATAATATTGCACTAATATTATTTTAGCTGGAGGCAAATAATCTTTAAGTTTTATTTAGATGTGTAATTTAAGTAGGGGTAAATGGACAATTTGGGTTAGTAATTTTGAAATATATATTTTATTTAGGGAAATACAGTATAAACTTATGGAATACTTGAGTTTCAGAGAACCATATTGGGAACCAGTTTAACATATTTAAAACCATTACTTCACATCTATCTCACTTTTGAAACTTCACTGGCCAATCAATTTATAATCTAGGAATCTTTGTACTTTTGGACCCAAAATTCAGGATCATCATATAGAGATGTATGTAATTCTTATGTAGTTAATTATTTTATGTAGAGGTGTGTTGTCCCTCCAACTTTGTCGTAAAGAGGTTGCAGACATATTTCTATGCCCTATTACATAGATTGCCAATATGAGTATGTACTTAGTACATATTGGTGACTGATTTGATGTTGTTATTGATTCATTGAAGGATTGGTAGTTTATCGGAAAGAAAGAGGATATCCAAACTCAAATTAATTTCTAGACCATTTCACATCAATATAAAAAGTACAGAAATATTGTAAGACAGAATAGAGACAAATCGTAGTAATTTCCCAAGATGAAGTAATAGAAGGTAAAATTGTGGCCACCACGAACCTGAATTTGGGGAAATAATTTCTTCTTAGAGCATAATCTAACCAAGATAACAATGAGGTCAGGAATAATAGATACAAACTGGTGTCCAAATAAAGAAATGTGTTTTTTCAAGACAGTCACCAAGTGTATATATTTTAAGATTATAGAGGGATACTTTTTTAAGTAATTGAGCTGCATATACATTATATGGACATATATGTCTGTACATACATAGTAAAGTGCCTATTAGTATGTCTAATTGTAAATGAAGAAAAAGCTTCCAGACATTAGAATGACCTGATCAAGATCAGAGAGCAAAGTCATTATTAGTTCTCAGAATTTGACAGAGATCATGGTCACTTGAGAGATTTTTTTCCCTCTCAAAATTTCAGCCACATTGGAAGACCTTCAGTTAATGCTCATGGTGAAAGGGTGAACATCAGCATTAAAAAACAAAAAGTTTCCCAACTGATTATAATACATACAAAACTGAGAAGCATTGATTTATTTGTTGATGGAATTACAGAGTGCAATTCTGAATCAAGTCCACCGCTGTTGCTAAGTGACTATTTCCCTAATTTTCTCTGCAGATGAACAGTTTGTCAGCTGTGTTATTCTACCTTCACTGTGACCATGAAGTTGAATAGCAGTGTGAATGAGTTCATTCTGTTTGGGTTAACACAGAATGTAGTAAAGGAGAAAGTAGTGTTTGTGGTATTCTTGTTTCTATACCTCACGACTCTTTTGGCAAATTTACTTATTGTGATGACCATAAGATACGGCCAGACACTTGGGAGCCCCATGTACTTCTTCCTTTTCTACTTATCCTTTACCGATACCTGTTTTTCAACAACCACTGCTCCTCGGTTAATAGTAGATTCTGTATCTGAGAAGAAAGTCATCTCCTACAATGAGTGCATGACCCAGATTTTTGCAGGTCACTTCTTTGGGTGCATGGAGATCTTGGTGCTCATCCTCATGTCCTTTGATCGCTATGTGGCCATCTGTAAGCCCCTGCGATACACAACTATCATGAGCCGGCATGTCTGTAGTAAACTGGTGAATCTAGCCTGGGTGGTGTCTTGTATCCATTCTTCTGCACAGATTTTCTTGACTTCTAAACTACCCTTCTGTGGACCCAATGTTATTGATCATTATTTCTGTGATATAGCACCTTTGTTGAAACTCGCATGCATGGACACCTATGGAATCAATTTATTCATAGTTTTTAACAGTGGGGCTATCTGCATGGTGAGTTTCGTAGTCCTGCTTATCTCTTATATTTTCATCTTACATTCTCTGAAAAACCAGAGTGCAGAAGGAAGAAAGAAAGCCCTCTCTACGTGCACCTCCCACATCATCGTTGTCATCTTATTCTTTGTTCCTTGTATATTCACATATACTCGCCCTGTGACTACATTTCCAGTGGACAAGATGGTGGCCGTGTTTTATACTATTGGGACACCCTTGCTCAACCCTCTGATTTACACTCTGAGAAACGCAGAAGTAAAAAATGCCATGAGGAAGTTATGGTGCAGCAAACTCTGACTTGATGTGGAAAAAAACCAGAGGACTCCAATTGCTAATTCTGTAACAATTTAAATAAAATTGGATTAATAGGAACGAGAACATGTTTTCATCCCAACGTGGACAATTGAATTCTCTCTCAGTAGAACTTTTGGAGACATAGGCAGAATGACCACAGAGCACAGACCCAAATTATTTTGAGCCAATATCACAGAGTGCCAAAATATCTATTACAGTGGTAACTAGAGGAAGATAAGCCCATTCTTCCCTTCTGCTGTCTGCATTGCAGCTTGTAGCCACATTCTGTTGGGAGAATACTTTGACTTAAATAATTTATTTTCAAGGTAAGCTTGCCAACCACGTTTAAAAGGCAGAGAATTCAGGCCACCCAATCTGTACGTGACTTTACCTAGAAGAAGGTCTTTTCAGTCATAAGTCAACAGTCATGGTAAAAACTGCCTTCCTGAAACACAAGATTCCTGAAATATCTAAGCCTGGGCTCCTTCAAATTTAAATAAAAAGGCATGGTTCTACTATGGTAGTGATAACATTTAAAAATATTTATTTATTTATTTTGAGGGAGAGAGAGAGAGAGCGAGAGCGAGTGGGAGCACAAGCAGGGGAAGGGCAGAGAGAGAATCCCAAGCAGGATCTGCACTGTCAGCTCCTCATGGGGCTTGATCTCACAAATCAAACCATGAGATCATGATATGAACCAAAATTCAGAGTCAGAAGGGTAACCGACTGAGTTACCCAAGCACCCCAATAGTGATAAATGTTAAATGTTAAATGTTTTCATTTAGTTTCTGGTTAAGGCATAATTTATACTGTGGTATGTGTACTCAGAAGTCAGCAGATTATGAGTTCCAAAATGATTGTACTGAGAAGTCATGGGTCAAATTGAGTGAAACTAGGCTGATGGGGTTAGAGCAAAGTGACCCTATGGCTGAGCTTCTGATGTGGCATCTGCTCAGCCACTTCGATTACTTGTTGTTTCAAGGTGTCATGGCAATGACATTTCTTTGGTGTTGTGTATCAAATCGAGTGAAGTATCATCCTAATACAGTCATGTTGGGAAGCCCTCCCATGGCACAGGGGTTCTCAGGGACATCAGTATGGAGCTCAGAGGTGGTATATGGCAGAATCTTCTCATTTCCAAGAGCAGCAGACAAGAGTACCCTCCCATCACTCCATGTGTGCACAGTAAAAGCCATGTCCACCTGTGAATGCAGCACACCTGCAGTCAGTGCACTTCTATTCGATTTTAAAGAGTTGGTTCTTTAGACTTTAGCTGTCCAGTTTTGAAGATTTTTTTTAATTCCCACAATTCCTAGAGCTTCAAGCTCTGATCCAGCCCTGGAGTCAATGTATAGGTCAGAGACACAATGTAACAATTTTGGTAAAGACGGATTCTCTTAAAGAACTCATAGGTGCCAAAAGTAACTCCAAAATATGGCACAATCTTCAACAAGTTGACTGTCAATCTATTCCAGAGCCCTAGTTCCCCTGGGGCTTTCACTGTCCACTTCTCCTGAGAAATGGACATCTGCTCCTCCACAATGAGGGAGGTAGGGACTCTGAGCTTTCATCTTTTTCTTCACCCACCCCGGGTTGTGGGAAGACACCCCAACCCGTCCACCCACAACCACCAGGCTGAGCACCACAACTGGCCCCACCCCGGCCAGGGAGATTAACAGTGACCAATTGTTCTTGCAACCAAACATAATCCACCTGTGGTCTTCCCCAGAAAATTCCATCCTTCCAGTTTCCCAGACCAAAACCATGGAAGTCAAAAAAATTGATACCATCACAGCTCGCACCTAACCTATTAGAAAAAACATTCATTTGCCTTCAAAATATATGCAAAATATGATCTATTTTCCCACTAATTCTCCTTCTATCCTGCTCTGGGCTGCCGTCATCTCTTGCTTAGATCATAGTCATGAACTTAGAATTCTCTCTACTTCTACTCTCACTTTGTGAAGTCTGTTTTCATCAAAACCCTGCAGTGACTCCATTTTGCTCAAAGAGAAAGACCAAATCCTTACAATGACTAGACACATTCTGTTGCTCTTTTGCCTTCTTCTAGTACTTCCGTACTTGTTCCGTCGGCTCCAGCCACAATTGTTTCCTTGCAACTTATTGACCACACCTGGCAGGCTTTCTCTTTGTGTTATATGCTTCAGCTGTTTTCTCTGCTTAACAGCAACATCTTGCCTAATAGCTTCATCTGCTTATGGTCTTACTCTAATCTCTTCTCAGTGAGCCCTAGCTTCTGCTGTATTAACTAGCATATTCCCTTTAGCATGCCCGATCCCTTTTCTTACTTGACTTTTCTTTTTTAATGGCATTTATCATCTCTTAACATACTATTTGACTGACTTATTATTTTATTGTTTCTTGTCTGCCCCCAGAAGAATGTAAGATCCAAGAAGGCCTGGATTTTTATCTGTTTGTTCAGTAATATATACCACACCCATTGTAGAATCCTTTGAATGTAACAGAAACCTATTAAATACTTATGGTAGTTGTTATTGAGTGCTTAGAATTTGAAAACTATTAACCAGAGGTCCTAAAAGTAGTACCTGTTAGTTTCTATAAAAATGCTTTACTTTATGTTTTTGTTTGAATGATAATTTCAAAATACATGTACATAGGTCATAGGTCATCTGATGACCAATTTATATATAGTTATAACCACATAATTTCAGTGCCAGGATGTGATTACTATCATAGTGACTCCAAACACTGCCATGTTGTGACTGAAGGCAAATATTGATTGATGCCCTATTATTTCCAAACACTATTCTAGATAGTGGCAACGATGTTAATTCCTTTCTTTATACCTCATATTCTGGTGGATTATGCTATTTAAAAACTCCAATAGTAAGTCCAAGAGTCTTAACTCCCAGGAAGAGAAGAGACTACATGACTACTTTTTAACTAAAGACTGCCAATTTTTTATGATGATTTTTAAAATTTGCATTTTAAATACAGCACTGTAAACTCCCTCTTTTAGTGATAACTTGCACCCTCCCAAATCCCCTTTCATTGGATCTTTTGGATATCAGAAATAACAAAAAAACAGGCAGAATCTACATTTCAATCTTTTCTGTGAACAATTGTCTTTATTTTCTAGCTGTCTTGTCTCTCTTCTGTATGCTGTTTCCACTTAATTAGGGGCTGTTTTCTCTTCCACAGGCCCCATGCCAAATGCCTGGAGATGAGATTGTTATGATTGCTTCTCACTGCTATTTCCAACTCATGCCTCCTTTTTAATCCATGATTACCTTAGCTTTTAACTTCAATCAGACTGTGCCACACTCTATTTTTCTTTATAAGAGTTACCTACTGTTTCCAGAACCATTCCACTTATTCCTTGAATATGCTGGCACCTTCCTTGCCATTATTCAAATATGATTATGTCTTAAGTCTTCATAATTTTTTATCCACATAGATACTCCTTCCAATACGCTGGCTTCTAAAACAACCAACTTACCAGTTTTCTTCCAGGAATGTTATCCTTTAATCCAACCCAACTGCTCACTTCCATAGTCATACCTTATGACCATGTCATTACCTATAATTCAAACCCACTCATTTTCAACTGCACTTCCATTATTTCCAGTTTTTTTTTTTCCTATTAGGGCTCAACTCTAGCAATCCTTTGACCTCACTGTAACAAACAGACTATTGTACCTGCCAACTTTGTACCTAACATCAGACATGCTCCTGCTTGAGAACCTTTACACAGGTTGTTTTCTGTGCCTTCATTATTCTTCCTCCTCATATACACATGGCTTACCTCCTCAATTCCTTTGACTTATTATTAAACTGTGTCATCTTAATAATGACTTTTTTGATGACAAAGAATTGCAACTCACACCCACTAACATTCTGTATCTCCTATTCCTCCATCTCTGCTGAAGTTTTCTCCTTAGCAAATCATTCTCTAATGTGCCATACCCGTTATTTATTTATTTATTTATACACCAGACTCCAATCTATATGAGGGAAGGTATTTGTATTTTTAGATTACCAGTGTCTGGAGTAGTACCTGGCACATAGTAAGTGGTCAGCAAATATTTGTCGACCAATTAAAAAAATGATAATAAAAATACATAAACAGTCTTCTGCTTCTGGATGAGATTCAATAATTTGTGGCCAAAATGACTAGAAAAGGCGGATAGAGCAGAGGAACCACCTGCATAAGGAACTGGAGACATGCTGAGACAATCTGGAAGGGATCAACTGTAGAGAGATAAAATTTTCAATAAGGCGGGTTGAATTCTATGGTTTCTTTTTTTTAAATTAAATTCAAGTTAGTTAATATATAGTGTAATATTGGTTTCAGGAGTAGAAGCCAGTGATTCGTCACAACACCCAGTGCTCATCCCAACAAGTGTCCTCCTTAATGGCCATCACCCATTTAGCCCACCCACCTACCCAAATCCTGTTCAGCAACCCTCAGTTTGTTCTCTGTATTTAAGAGTCTCTTATGGCTCAGGCTCCCGGGAAAGTTCGGGGTCGCTGCATGCGGAAGGCCGGCTGGCTGCGTCGGCAGCACGCTCCCGGGACTGAAGACGGGGGCTCCAGGGCAACTTCAAGAAACAACCCAAAACACATCCAGCCAAAATGACGAGACGGAAGAATTCTCCTCAAAAGAATCCACAAGAAGCAGTGACAGCTCAAGAATTAATGAAAACAGATATAAGCAACATAACAGAACATGAATATAGAATGATAATCATAGAACTAATCGCTGGGCTTGAAAAAAGCTTAGATGAATGCAAGGGGTCCCGCTCGGCAGAGTTCAAGGACCTTAAAAACGGTCAGGAAGAATTAAAGAAGGCATTGGAAGAAATACAGGGGAAACTGGAAGCAGCCACAGCATGGATTGAAGAGGTAGAGGAAAGAGTTAGTGCATTAGAAGACAAAATCATTGAAAAAGAGGAAGCAGATAAAAAGAGAGAGAAGCTGATCCAGGAACAGGAAAGGAGAATTCGAGAGCTGAGCGATGCACTCAAAAGAAACAATATTCGTATCATAGGAGTCACAGAGGAAGAAGAGAGAGAGAAAGGAGTCGAAGGGGTTCTTGAACAAATCATTGCTGAGAACTTCCCCAACATGAGGAAGGAAACGGGCATGGAAATCCAAGAGGCACAGAGAACTCCCCTCAGACGTAACTTGAATAGAACTTCTGCACGGCACATCATAGTGAAGCTGGCAAAATACAAAGATAGGGAGAAAATCCTGAAAGCAGCTAGGGACAAAAGAACCCTAACATACAAAGGGAGACATATAAGGGTAGTAGCAGACTTATCTACAGAAACTTGGCAAGCCAGAAAGGAATGACAGGATATGTTCAATGTGATGAGCAAGAAGGACATGCAACCAAGAATTCTGTATCCGGCTAGCCTGTCATTCAGAATAGAAGGAGACATCAAGGTTTTTACAAACAAACAAAAACTGAAAGAATTTATCACAAATAAGTCGGCACTGCAAGAGATCCTGAGGGGAATTCTATGAAGGCAAGGCTGCAAAGAACACAAACTGCCAGGGACAGCCTTACAAACATGAAACCTACAGATAATACAGTGACTGTAAGCCCATATTTTTCAATATTAACACTGAATGTAAACGGACTAAATGCGCCAATCAAAAGACACAGGATAACAGAATGGATTAAAAAACAAGACCCATCTATTTGTTGTCTTCAAGAAACTCATCTTAAACCTGAAGACACCTTCAGATTGAAAGTGAGGGGATGGAGAACTATCTACCATGCTACTGGAAGGCAGAAGAAAGCCGGAGTAGCCACACTTATATCAGACAAATTAGATTTTAAAATGAACGATGTAATAAGAGATGAAGAAGGACATTATATAATAGTCTCAGGGACCATCCAGCAGGAAGAGCTAACAATTGTAAATATGTACGCACCGAATTCGGGGGCACCCAAATTTGTAAAACAACTAATTACAAACATTAGCAACCTCATTGATAAAAATGTCCTAATAGTAGGGGATCTCAACACTCCACTCTCAGCATTGGATAGATCCACAAAACAGAAAATCTCCGCAGAAACAATAGCCCTGAATGACACATTAGAACAGATGGGCCTCACAGACATCTTTAGGGTCCTTCATCCAGAAGCAAAGGAATTTAC
>PITB01023507.1:0-25613 GCA_004024585.1 Paradoxurus hermaphroditus
TCTTTTTCTGACTGACTTATTTCACTTAACATAATACCCTCCAGTTCCATCCATGTTGCTATACATGGCCAGATTTCATTTTTTCTCATTGCCATGTAGTAGTCCATTGTATATATGTACCATAACTTCTTTATCCATTCATCAGTTGATGGGCACTTGGTCTGTTTCCATGATTTGGCTATTGTCAAAAGTGCTGCTATGAACATTGGGGTACATGTGCCCCTATGCATCAACATTCCTGTGTCTCTTGGGTAGATTCCTAGCAGTGCTATTGCTGAGTCATAGGGTAGCTCTATTTTCATTTTTTTGAGGAACCTCCACACCGTTTTCCAGAGTGGCTGCACCAGTTTGCATTCCCACCAACAGTGTAGGAGGGTGCCTACTTCTCCACATCCTCACCAGCATCCATAGTTTCCTGATTTATTCATTTTAGCCACTCGAACCGGTGTAAGCTGGTATCTCAGTGTGGTTTTGATTTGTATTTCCCTGATGATGAGTGACTTTGAGCATCGTTTCATGTGTCTGTTGGCCATCTGAATGTCCTCTTTGGAGAAGTGTCTATTCATATCTTCTGCCCATTTCTTCACTGGATTATTTGTTTTTCGGGTGTGGAGTTTGGTAAGTTCTTTATAAATTTTAGATACTAGTCCTTTATCCGATATGTCATTTGCAATTATCCTTTTCCATTCCATCGGTTGTCTATTAGTTTTGTTGGTTGTTTCCTTTGCCGTGCAGAAGCTTTTTATCTTGATGAGGTCCCAATAGTTCATTTTTGCTTTAAATTCCCTTGCCTTTGGAGATGGTCTCGTAGGAAATTGCTGCAGCTCAGGTCAAAGAGGTTTTTTCCTGCTTTCTCCTCTAGGATTTTGATGGTTTCCTGTCTCACATTCAGATCCTTCATCCATTTAGAGTTTATTTTTGTGAGTGGTGGAAGGAAGTGGTCTAGTTTCATTCTTCTGCATGTTGCTGTCCAGTTCTCCCAGCACCATTTGTTAAAGAGGCTGTCTTTTTTCCATTGGATACTCTTTCCTGCTTTGTCAAAGATTAGATGGCCATATGCCTGTGGGTCCATCTCTGGGTTCTCTATTCTATTCCATTGGTCTATGTGTCTGTTCTTGGGCCTTTTTAAAAAGTTACTGATGGCTGGCTTCTATCCCCAGAGATCCTGGTTTAATTAGTATAGAGTATGAAAAGCTCTCGCAGGTGATACCGATGATTCTAATATACAGCAAATTTTGAGAAACACTGTCCTAGGCTAAATGTAGCCTGAGTAGGAGTTAGCCCCACAATGAAAAGCAGGAAGAATATCACAGAAAGCAGAATGTGCAAAGGTGTAGTGGCAGAAAGAGCAAAGTAAGTTCCATGAATGGAAAGGAGTTTGGTGAGCTCAGAGTATAGTGTTAGAGAAGAGAAGTGACAAACTTTGACAGAAGAGGGTTCCAGAGGCCAGTGGTGGAAGACTCCAGAACCTGTCAAAGGTCTTTGAGTTTTCTTTCAGGAGTGGATGTACTCAGACTTGCCTTTTAACAGTGATCAGTTTGTTGGCTGTGTGGGAAAAATATGCCTTGTATTAAAGCTGGGATTTCTTGGACTATAAAGAAACATATTATTGCTTCTACCAAAAATTATTCCTTTCAGAAGACATTGCTTTTTAAACCAAAGATAGAGACAAAGCATAAGGGTAGGGACAAAGAAAAATAGTACTGATGGGGAGCAGATGTTACCCCAATATATGCTGCTTTGGCATGAGGATTATTTTGAGCAATTGAGAAGCAGCAGATACAAGAAAAGCTCTCTACCCTCACCCTATTTGTCTAAAAGCAGGACATAAATTTGTAAAAGCAATCCCCTCCCCTCTCTACCAAGAAGAACAGAAATTAATCAACAGAGACCACTCTAGACCCTTATCAGTCCAGAGACAACACCAAAAGTATCTACACAACAAACCTTAAAACTAGCCCTTATCCACCATCAGTCTCCCCATATGTTGGCCTTCTCATGATTTGCCGCCCCTGGAAACTCAAAGTCCTGCCTTTCCCCTTCTTTAGAGATGTCACATCCCTTTGTTAAGACGTTACATAAACCCAAGTTCTAACCACCCCTTCGATTTACTCATTCCTGAGTACTCCATGTGTTTGCATGATGCTTTTGTTTGTTTTCTTTTCCTAGCTGTCTTTTGTCAGCCTAATTTATGGGGCCCTGGCCAGGGAAGCTAAAATAGGTAGAGGAGAAAGATTTTTTTCCATCCCCTATAGTACCGATCAACCTAGAAGTCCTAATTTTGCCACTTTGGCTTCCGTCATTCAGTTTAACCAATATTTTCCTGAACACTGTGTACGAAGCCTCATGCTGGTGCAGCGGGAGCAGAATCCAGATCTCCGATGCTCTCTCTTTGCAAAGAGTCACAAGGTGGGAATTGCAGACAAACAAGTGATTTTTTTCCAAAGAGCATTAGTTTGACTCTGGTTGCAGATTTGACAGCGCTGTTAAATGGGAGGATTCTGTGCCATCCAACTCCACTTAAGCCCTCAGCTAACCCATCAAATGGCCCCATTCATGCTGCAGCTGCAGGATTCCTGAGGCCATGCCAGTGGGCACCAGGAATGCAAACGAGGGCTCAGTCTTGGCTTCTGACACCCTGTGAGCTTTAAGGAAGAACAACTAGGCATTTGTTAGGGGAAGGCCCACAAAGACACCACAGGAGAGGAGATTGAATGCCCCATGGGATTCCAGGCCAAATGCAAAAAGCTGGTGTAATCTCTGCCACCACAGCTTGTCTGACCTCACTGGCTCACTGGCTGTGGAGGCAGCTGATGGCCCAGTGACAGAAACTATTCTCCTGAGCTATCATTTCCCCAAGAACAGGAGTGCGAATCTGAAATTAACTACTACTGCATATTCTCTTTAGTTTGTCATATGTAGAAATGTCTAATTCCTTTACATATTTCTTAATGTGCAATGTGTATAACTATTCAACTCCTCCTTTTTCAGGACAAAAAAGTTAAAACATCATAGTCTCCAAAGAACCCTGGTGAAACATAGCCTGAGACATGGGATGCCTCCAGCAATTTTCTGGGCTACTACCTGAACTTTACCAGATGTCCTCTGACATTTATTGTACATACATGATGCTCTCATTTACCTAAAACTTTTAATATTTTTCATATCCTTTCATGTGCTGGAAAATGCCTATTTCCCAAACGCTCCTGAACAGATTGAGTCGGCAGTTCAAACTATCTGCCAAATACTCAACACTTGATCTTATTTGTATTCTAAGATTGTCAAGCATAAACAGGATCTGCAAGGAAGGAAACATGATTAGTTGGTGGAGCTCTTCCCATAGATGTCACAGGTGAGAAAGGGCAGGTGTATGGCCTATGTTCAGATGACATCCCATGGAGGGCAAAGGCAGAGCAGCTTTAATTCACTGTGCAAATTATACTGTCAGGATGTCAGAGGGGTGAGAAAAAGAAGATTTTTTTAGGGTAATATAGGTGAATTTATAGGGTAAATATCTTAAAAGAAAAGGATATACCAGATTCAAGAGAAATTTACTACAAATATTTGTTTCAAAGAAAATTTGTTCAGAAAATACAGGCACCGAATTTTAGTACTCTTGGTTCAAAAGGCAATGAGAGAAAAACAAACAAACATTTTTTCCTATTGCACAGGGCACATGGCAGGTTAAACCAGATAAAGCTTATATCAAGTAATTAGCAAGGTAGTCAAGAGAGCCACAGGAAAGTTTTGAGGCACCAGACAAGCATCTTCTGGAAAAAATTACTGTAAGGACCACTTAAACGGTTGCCTGACAATGAGAAAAGGCTGTTTTTCTTCTGAACTACTTCTGTTCCTGGGTTGGTAACAGCAGTGGGAAGAGGTCGTCTCAATGATGTATAAAGGACAATGTAAAATTGTGTGTTTCCATGAAGATGATGATTCTTAGTCAGAAAATTTGGAGGTACAGCTGGTTCTATGAGCAATTTGAGCAGGGAGTGACCAGGGCCTGAATCTTAGGAATACTTAGTTCTCCATATCTGGCTTCAGATTCCTACTGTGGTGTTACTCGTAGGGGCTACTAACGGTGCATTGAATTTACAAAGTGCCTTCAGTTTATCAAACACCTCCACATACCTGGCCACATTTGGACCTCACCACTCTGTAATGCATAGACAGGAGAAATTTTAATCTGTGTTTTATAGATGAGGACATTGAAGCTGAACAACACTGAGTCTTGCTCAAGGTAATAGAGCTAATATTTTAGTTTTATCTTCCAATTCCTCTTTCCATTGTGCTGTTGGACAGATAGGCAGGACATGATGGTTAGCTAAGGAAGGATGGCACTAGGAGTGCCTTTTAGCCCCCCTCAGAATGATGACTTGTGTAGGCTTAACAAGATTACATAGCTAGAGAGCAAAAGACATCTGGCCAAGAAGGGCAAAATTTAAAAGATGTATGTTTCATATGGAAGCAACTATTTATTTTGGCCAAAAGAAGGAGGAAATCAGGAAATTTCAAAAGAGACATGGGGTCCAGGATTGTGTGTATATATAAAACAAATGGACAAAAAAAAAAGAACAACAACAACAACAAAAACCCAAAAAACAAAAAACCACACCACAGATCCTAGACTAGGGACTAACTTAGAGAAAGGACTATAGACTGTATCCAACAGGTCCCACCAAAGGCTCAATGTCCATTACGTCATTTATTCAAAGGTGATCTGAAGGTTGCACTTCACTCTTTCTTCTCAGGAGAATTGGCTTTCCTCAAAATATTCATTTCAGCAAACTAAGGAATTCTTGGACATGCAATTTAACTGTTGTTAATTTATTCCCCTTGCTTCTTATGCTTGCTTTCATATGCAGTGTGGAGGAAATTGGGACTCACTAGTAACTAGAGAAAGTGGGTTTAAGTCACAGCCTGAGCAGGTCTGTATCACAACTCCCGTGCGACCTTCAGTCTCTTGGGATTTGGCTCAATTACGTGGAAACTGAGGAAGACTTAAAATAAATCTCTCCTAATTCTAACATTTTGCCAGTTTTGGTAGAACAACACACAGAAAATGGCTCTCTTTGGTCCCTCCAGTATCTGACCTTTTAAAGTTATTTCATCAATATATGTGCCCCCATTTTGTTCAGTCAGGGGAGCCTGGGCACATGCAGAGAAAACTCCATGTCCTAACATGTCCCCACAGTTCTGTTAGGAAAGTATTCGATCTTCGTTCCTACTTTGTAAGAAGTTGCCCAGTGCTGCCTCTTTCCCTTCCCCTCAGCATTCCACTGACAGTAACTGTTGTAAGTTCATCATTCTTCAGATAATCAGTCAAGCCCTTAAGGGTGTTTTCTGGAATCTTACCTTGGACTTCTTGACCATGCCATGGCATCAATAATATGGGATATATCAGAGATTATTTTTTACTACTACTCCTCCTTTAGGTATTGGTTTGCTAGCAATTCACTTTTTATTTATATTAGAATGGATACAATTGCATTGTATGAGTGGAAGAAGAAGGAAAGTGGAGTTTAATTAATGCACTGAGAATTGTACATAACTTGAGGTAGCCCATGGTTATGTGTAATGCATGAGGTCATCCCTATGTCTCTTCCAGTGGAAAAAACTGTCTCATAACAGATGGTATCATCCATGATTATCTCTAAAGGTGAGGATTTCAGGCCAGGAAGGAAAGAAGAGGGTTTGGGAAGGGGGTGCATTTTGATCCACCAGTGAGTCGAGATGACCCTAAGCAAGATGGTTATAGTAAAAACGGTTCTATTTGAAGAAATACGGCTGAGCTACTGGCAGGTCCTTGTTTTTATCATCTCTAATATATTTTCTGGATAGGAGCAGGGGCATGGCTGAGTTGATAAAATAAGTGGCCTTCCTTGTGAATTTTATATGTGCGTATACACAAAACTATAACAATATGATTGCATCTGGAACACAAATATTTATGAATGCTAATAAAACTGTCTAAGACTCTAGGCTTATATCCCCAAATAGGTACTCATTATATTTATAGTAACCTGCAGTTAAACATATGGTTAGATCAAGCAAGATGTGTAAAATGAATGACTGGCCACTGTATTCTGCCAAGTTGCATCCAGATCCTGAACATAAATAGTTCTCGATTTTTTTGCTGAATGGTCTAAGAATGTGCCTACAAGCAAAATGAGAAATTTCCACTAGCCCCGAAGCATCTCTGATTTCTCACACACAGAATTTGCATTATGTATATGTGCTTAGCTCCACATTAAGGCAGTGAGAAAAAGTCATTGACTTTGGATTTTACATGCTTTAAAGTAAATGTCTAGGTACACAAAACTCACTATTATGGGCATTTAAAACAGTGTACGACCAGGGGGGAGGGGAAGAGAGGAAGGAAAAAAAAGACACAGAGACAGAGGGAGACAAAACATAAGAGACTCTTAAATACTAAGAACAAACCGAGGGTTGATGGGGGTATGGGAGGGGGGAGAGTGGGTGACCGGCACTGAGTAGGGCATGGGTTGGGATGAGCACTGCTGTTGTTGTAGGGAAACCAATTTGACAATAAAAAAATTATAAAAAAATAAAATAAAATAAAACAGTGTATGAACAAGTTATTTAAGTTCAACACACAATGTTGTCTACTTTCTTCATTTAAACTCCGAAGATTCACAGCAGATCACAAACCTAACTTTGCTTTTAAAATTAAGTGATAGCCTGTCTTCAACCTGTAATTCTTTAAAAACTAATTCCTGTCTTGGATTTACAGCCAGAAAATCCATAATGGCACCTTACTTCTTCCCTCTACTGTGTAGAAACACTCCAAGAACTAATTCACAGTGTCATTTGCTAAGCAGCCATGTTATTGAAGAGCTGAGATTTTCACAGAAAAACAATTGCTTAATTGATAGAGAGTCATAATAGTTAGGGGTTAGCTGGCCAATAAGGGGTGACACAGGCCTCTTCAGACAGGCTCCGTGATTGCAAACTCGTTTGTAAAGTCTTGCAGTTCAAGTGGCAATCCCTTTGTCTGACATACAGGTAGCTACAATTAGTGTTAAGCCAATGTACACATACATGATAGTGGTTGTTGCGTCCTTTTGATGGGCTAGTTGCTGCCATATTGGGTGTTGGCCAACAAGGGATATTAATTGATGTCAGAAATTCAATGAATATTCCTTTGATTTAAACTGATCCAAGTCCATTTTGATTTTCAGATCTCCAAGTTCCTCTCCTCTACTTCACATTCAAAATTAGCCTGTTCTCTTTTTTACTGTTGGATGAAACCCACCAAGATGCCAGCTCACTAAACTGATAAAACTGCTCTTGACAACAGCACTGGGGGGAAATGAAGAATTCTGTGAAACCAGTTTTCTCCTTTTCATGGCCTGGAAGGCCCCCTGAAATCTAGTCACCTCATCTGATAGCATGCTCTGCCTGGCTTGTGCCACAGTCGTTCTGGCTTCCTTTAGCTTTCTGGAATGCTCTTCACCTTCTCTTTCGTATGAATCTTCGCACATGCTGTTCTTCTACCTGGATCATTTTTTCCTCAAATAATTTTCATTAAACCAATCCTAACTCATTTTTTAATATCCAGTACTTCACTGAGGAAGTTATTCTTGATACTCCTCTCCCCACAGCATGCTTGTTACATAGTTTACTATGTAGTTCTCTGTAGACTTTTATCACAATGACAATGACTTGTTCAATAGCATGTGTATCTCTCTGGAGGATAAACTTCTGAGTACTGGAACTGAATCTTTTATGTTTATTTCTGTATCCTTGGCATTTATCTCAGGATCTGTAACAATGAACTCAACAAATAGTTGCCGAATGAATTAATAAATGAGAGTGACTGAGAGAAGAAATATATGGTTTGTTCCAATGGGTCTATTGCTTTTCAAAGTGACATAGTTTGAAAGGATGTCAATTGTGCAAGTGTGGTGACCTCATCACATTTAATAGAACCAAACAATCCTTGTCTAGAAGTCCATGAACTTTCCGATTAAGAACAACATTTTATTTAATTGTTATTATACCGTACCTACCTTGATAAGCTTCATCTCCATTGGAACTACCAGTGTCAAACTGCATATCTGTTTCAGACGCTAATGCGAGTCTGACATCTACTGGTCATGTAGGGTAGTACTGTGAATCCTATAACAAGACATTTTCATTTTCTCTGGAATCTTCTGGATTGTGAAAGCTAGGAAGGGCTTAGATTCGAACACATCCGATCATTTCATTTTTCCAAAGGGAAAGCCATTTCTCATGATGTATATATGATCGTCCAGGGCTACAGAGTTAATTAGTGGAAGGGCTCAAACACTAACATAGCCTTCCTGACAAAATCAGGCTTTTTTGGTTTTATTCTTAATCATAATTCTGGATAGTAACAATTATACCTGATCAACAATGTGTACTTTTTCCAAAAGGAAATGGAATAAATGATACTTGTTCCAGATTATACACCAGGAATCTCTTACCCCTTGTCTAAAGCCCCTTACATTCCAGAAAGCAAAGGACTTCATTTTCTACTTCCTGTCTAAGTATTTTCTGGATCTGAAGACTGCTGTATGGGATCATGTGGGAAAGACTAGACTTACAAAACTTGGAATTTCACACCAAAAATTAGGCAAAGATATGGTGCAGGATGTGTATTGCATGCCAATAGATTGCCTGCCATCAGCAAGACTCCAAGGGATTAGAAACATACTAGAGGTTTGTGTTCTGAGAAGCTGTGATCTCTAATGGAAAAATTGACAAACCATAACTGAAAGAGCTAGGAACTGCCATCCTAATCAGAATAGACAGGATTGGCGTAAAGCCTTCCAGAAATGCCTCCTCTGTGTACCTGGCAGAATTGGCTACGGAAGCACTAGGTTTTCCAGTATATACACATTTTTATTTTTTTAGCTACCCAATGGGACTGGATTTAACCATAGTCATCTTTTTATTAAAGTGTGGTTTGCAAGGAAACATGCTTCTTAACATTCCTGGGACCAATGCAGAGTCATAACAAACCAAACAACTCAGTACCTGCCAGAAGAGTTTTGTCTTTTCCTAACAATTCTCAGAACTGAGCACTTCAGAGTCTGGGCTTCTGGAAGAAAAAAAAAAAAAAGATGTGGCTGTCTGGAACTTCTTAGTGGGTATTTCATAAAATTTCCCTGGAACTCTTAGGCTCTGAATATACTTTTTAAAATCTTCCCGACTCAAGATAGTACCACCAGGTAATGAACATGTTCCAGCTGGTCATTTGTTCCATTACTTTGGAAAAGTAACACTTTCACTTCATACCCTTATGACAAGCCTGATAATGAAAATAGCACAAGGTTCTGAATGGGTTAAGGATCAATTTGAGGTACTATTTCGGTCCATTCTGGGTCAGAACAACAACAAAATAAAAACCTTCCCTCTTGGAGGAAAAGTATCAAAGAAAATGTCAATATTCATTCAATTGGTACTTCCTGATGACTGTCTCTCCTCCAATTTCAACCACAAGTGTGGGGAATGATGCTCACCATCCTCCAGATATGATCTGGAATGTCCTTAGTTAAATCTGAATTCCTGCACATCCTTTCCATCTCAACACACTGCCCATGGCGAAGGGCAATGGCACTGTCCTGATGGCATAATTATAGAGCACCACATTGAGGTACTGGAGAACTTTGCTCCTTGGAGAAGGAAAGGAAAATGTTTATCCAGAATTTAAGTATATGAGTTATGTGAGACCTAGAGGTGCACATGAATCCCCAAGGCAAGTGAAGGTTCTTATGACTTGGCCATTGCCACCACTGAGAGTTCTTAGACTCTCTGGACTCCACATTATGCTCAAAATTCTCTGATAGCCTAAAAACACTAAAAACAAGTGACAGTCCTCCCCTTGCAATACCCGTGCAGGACGTAACAGCTTCCATCCCATCCACCATACCTTCTCTGATTCATATTAAGGAGTGTAGACAATGAGAGCTCCTGGTTCTAACAGAAGTTCAGCCCTCTTATCACTCCACACCTGTCAATATATTTCCTTTTATTTCCACCTACTCCTACTTACTATTAGCTACATTTACTCAAAATTCATTTTCATCTCTTCCTTGACTCATCCTTTTATTTCATACTCAACCGTCAAGATCAAAGAGTCCAGAGTTTCCTTGCAGATTTACCCTGAGGCACCAGGATCAAAAATTTTATTAACTAGCCTTAATCCCTCTTCCAGGCCCTACAAGTAGGATATGACAGTAGTTATTTTCATGCTGAAAATAGCATAAAATAACATAAACACTATTATATACATTTGAGAATTTTCATATTTATCCAAAAATTTTTGCCTGACAATTAAGGGTTACCTTAAATGATTTTAAAATAAATTATTGTCTTGAGTTCATTCATATGAACAATTGGCTACAGTTGTTTTTAAAATAGTCAGGGGATGCCTGGGTGGCTCAGTGGGTTAAGCGTCCAACTTTGCCTGAGGACATGATCTCGAGGTTCTTGAGTTCAAGCCCCACAACGGGTTCAGTGCTGACAGCTCAGAGCCTGGAGTCTGCTTTATATTCTGTGACTCCTCCTCTCTCTGCCCCTCCCCTACTCACACTGTGTCTCTCTCTGTCTCTCAAAAAATAAAATTTTAAAAAATTAAAACAAAAACAAAAACAAAAATAGTAAGTAATAACGTTTATTTTTTAAATTTTGTAATGGTTTATGCTTTTATTTGATGACATAACCCCAATGTCAGAGGTATAGCATACAATTCCAGATATTGCAAATAAATAGACTTAGCTTTAGGGTATTTTTATATACAAATTTTATTACAATAAATATTTTTTAATGAATATAATATATTGCCAAATTGGCTGACATACAACACCCAGTGCTCATTCCAATAAGTGCTTAAAAGTGTGGGCTCTGTTTCATGTCTGCCACTTCTGAGCTAGGAGACTCACGCAAGTTATTTAACCCCTCCAAAACCTGGCTTCTTCATTTATAAAATACAGATAATAATATTTGCCTATCCGACTGGTTAGGATTATATCAGATAATACATAAAATGCACTTAGCATTGTAGCTTATGCATTGTAAACTCTGTATTTTTTAATATATAAAATCATCATTTCATAAGACAGCCATTTCAACATACACTATCTCATTTAATCCTGGTAAGTCCTTAATGTAGGTATTTTGTTCTCATTTTGGAGAATATTATCTCTCTCCTAAAGATGTAACTTTCTACACAGCTTTCTCAGGGAGAATTTGTTCAACCACATCCCCCAAAGTCCAGAGGCGGGTGTAGCACTCTCCTTCTTCTACATCATTGTTCCTGCACCTTCTTGTAAAAACCTCAGCTCCATCAGGACTTAGGTTTTTAGCTCTAACATCCTCTACCCTTCTTTGTCAATATTATCGTCTATCTCTATATCTAGATCCTAACATTAACATCCTAAAAATCATCTATATTAATACCAAACACCTTGGCTTCTGGGTTTCTTATATTTTTCATAGCTAGTCACCTTCTCCACCACTCCCCATATTGATTGTATGTTTTCATTACCACTCTCTGGACCTTATTATCACCCAGAAAAATTCTACCTTCAAAATCAAGAACTTAGATATCTTACAACTCTTATTATTTCGGGTGACTCATTCAGTCATTTCTGTTAAACCAACTCTGAATGCATTTGACCACTCTTACAATTTCTCATTTATCTGGGTTCTCCTTACTCCTCTTCCTTCCCTATTCTACTGATATTCAATACTCTGTTACTTCCACCGCTTTCTTATCCATCTCCTTGATTGTTTTCCTCAATTTCTTTCATTAAACCTACTTGGATCTTTTCAGTGACTCCAGTTATCAACCTAGGTTGCTGAGTATCGTGGTAGAAAATGCAGCAGGACAGACTGTTGTCATTGTGTGTTCATGATCAGCATCTTCAACAGGACATGAAACAGTACCAATCAATACTACTGCATTTTTATCAGTTCTCTTTCCTATTCTCCATAGTGAGGATTCCATACTTTTTCCACTGTCTTCAATTCTCCAACTTCCTCACATCCCCCAATACTCAAAGCAGGTGACATCACCTCCTACTTCACAGAGAAGATAAAGATCCTCAGAGGAGACACCCTTTCACTTTCTACTACCACATTTACAAACCTATGTGCTTATGCAGCCATTCTTCCACCGTTCCTCCTGCCCCTATAAAAAGGGACCTTTATTTCTAACTAAGGCTTATCCTTCCACCAGTCCGCTACCAAGGGGGTATCCGACTTTATAAATTATCCCCTCTCTCTTCTCTTAAGTCTCTTGCTCTCTACTGGATCATTACTATCATCTTTTAAACATGTCATCATCTTTTCACCACTAAAATTTGAAGAAAAAAAAACTCTTAAATGCATATTTACCTTTCTCCATTTCTAGGATGAGAAAATGGAGATTCATAGAGATTAAAGAGAAAAGGACAGAATAGAGTCCAAATTCAGGACATTACAGCCATACATAATGCCTTTCCTTATGGTGTCATGCTACATTCTAAGCAGTTTGTCTCGCCTAAGTATTAAGGCACTCTCATCCATGGGCTGTGTAGATTTCTCTATTTTAGGTATCTTCATAGAAGATTGGATTGATTTCTTGGCAAGCTCCAATACTATGACTTCCCCAAAGGCCCCAAATGATGAAAGGAAATAGTTGGATAGACCTAATCTGTACTTTAGCTGCTCTCCATCCGTAAAGTGTAACTGGTAATATATCTTCTTCCCACTCTCTAGTATCATTCTCCTCCTACTCCCTGGCTCCATTTCTCATCAGCAATGTAATAGAGATGGTAAATCTCACTCCTATGGAAGGTTTTCAATTGCTGAGGGGGAAGGTGTGACATAAATGCTCAATATAGCCATCTTTTTTGGGAAGCTAACTCTTTTTTACATTGACAGAAAACTGTGATGTAGATGGAGCTGGGTACATTTTCTTTAGAAGAGAAAAAATAGACCAAGGAGGAAGAAAATTAGGTAAGCATCTGGAAGAAAGACTCAGAGAGGCCCCAAGTGAAAACGTGGCCAAGCAATTAAATCAACATCCATCGATGTAGTTATTTGTGTCTACCCTTTGTTAGTCTTAGACCCAGGAGGAAACAAGGAGGCGTGTAGAGCGTGGGATATTTAAAGGAAAGAGAACTAGAAGTGGAGAGGAAGTGAGGGGAGTGTAAGTCTTTACAAGAAAGATAAAAAAGAACAAGATAAAAAAAGAAACATTCTTAAAAAAAACTACTCTCTCCTTGTCAAAAAAAGGTTATGTGGAGCATAGAACAAGACTGTATGTCAATGTTTGTTCCTTGAATTTTACTTCCCTAGGAAAGATAGTAAAACCTCTAAAATATAGGACTAAGTCAAAAAAACAAATAACAGAGACTGAAATGCAAAAAAAAAAAAATTGCTTTTAACAAATGGAAAATCAGAAAGCCTGAGATAAAATTAAATTTGAAACTAAATTGATGTAAAGTCTAAAGCTTAAAACTGTAGAAAGAAGTGATATTGGGGTCAAAGCCTGAATTTTCAACTAAGTAGCTATGTGATGTTTGTCAAGTCATACTTAACCTGTCTGAAGTATCTATTTCCTACTTCATAAAATTATGGAGATTGATTAGATCAGCTATTCTCAAATTGTGGGTTATGTTCCATTAAGAATAACGTCTTTTAATGAGAACTGTTACTGAGGAAGATTGATTAAGCTTGGGAACAGTGTGGCAAGAGGACAAAAACTTGAGAAATACTGGATTTTCTCAAAGATTTCTTCCGTAAGATACAGAATAATTTCACTCTTATAAATACATATAATTAGTGCATTGAAAGGAATATATGTAAAATCCGTCACATCTTCTTTTTTTTCTGCAACATTTGTTTTATTTTCGCTTACCTGAAAATTTAATATAAAGGAACAGATAACAATAGATGACAGAAACAAATTCTTGGTAGAATCTGTAGGAAGTCAAAGTCCCTTTTCTCTTGGTGTGTGGCTTACGGTAAGCAGTGAAGAGATAATAATAGCTTTTTAATTATTCTTGTACAAGGGTTAAAGTTGCCTGGGGTGAGGGGCACAAGTGAGGGTAATAAATAGCAATCAGTCTTTAATTACTCTCTTTGTCAGTGGAGCATAGAGACTAGAAACCACCTTCAGTCCCCAAATAGCACAGCACTGGTAAGGGAATCAATTCAAACTAGAAAAAGAGAAAATTAGAACTTCCTTCTAATGAATGGCAGGTACACAGGGCTTTCCAGCCATGATATCCTTGCCTACCATGTTGGCTGAGTAATAACCCCCACCCCCACCCAAATATTCCCACATCCAGTTTCTAATACTTATGGATATGTTACCTTGCATGGCAAAAGGGATTTTGCATATACGATTAACATTACAGACATTGAAGTAAGAATACTATCCTGGGTTATCCACGTAGGCCCATTTTAATCACATGAATCACTAAAACTGGGGAATCTTCCAGGCTTTGGTCAGAGAAAGAGATGTGGTACAAAAACAGGGTCACAAGCATGCTAACTACATTGCTGGCTTTCAAGATCAAAGAAGGGGGCCACTAGCCAAGGAATGTGGGCGGCCTGTAGAAGTTGGAAACACAAGGAAAACGTTTCTCCCCTGGAGTCTCCAGAAAGGAACGCAGCCCTACCACACCTCGACTTCAGCCCAGTGAGACCCCTATCAGACTTCTGACCCTCAGAACTGTAAGATAATAAATTTGTGTTGTTTTAAGCCACTAAATATGTGGGACTGTGTTATGGCAGGATTAGAAAGCTAATGCACTGCCCAACCTGTGAACCCCAACTGGTGAACAAGAAGCCAAAATTACCAAAATGACCAAACAAAACCTTTTAGCACAGCATTTCCCTATCAGAAAATGCAAATGGGTTCCATGAACTTATTTTTCTCAGGTCAACAAAATATTTGCAGGCAGTTAGACTACTTCGGTCCAGAGCTTAGCGCCAGCCGGGCAAAAAGAGGCCAAGCATTTCCTAATGTCAATTACACACAATATTCTTGACATTTTCAGTTGGCTTGTTGAATTCATCTTTGGGAGGAAGAGAAAATGATGTCAAACAGAAGGCATTTATGGAGATACTAGTAAGAACCCAGCAACATCCCACTAGAAAGTCTTGATATGTGACAAGTGGAATGCATTCCAAAATAACCCCAGACAAAAACACAACAAAAGTCTGGCCAAGGCCAATTAATCAAGGGAAAAATCACAAAGAGCATTCAAGGTCGTTGGCCTTACTTCCAGCCTTACTTCTGGGACCTTCAAACTATTTGTTTGAAACTAACCCCTTAGAATGACTGTTGAACCTTCCCCAATTTTCTGAAGACAAGAAAGAGATTCCTCAAAGCTTTCTTAAACTCAAATAACAAAATTGATTAAGCTACAAACTTGGTTTTCTTTTAACATTCCATCCACTGCACTGATTGGTTGTTTCAATTGCCTATTGATATAGCTTTACATGATGTAAATGGCCAGTATTTTCCCCAGAGTTTTGTAACTTTGTTTCTTTTTAGAAACAAAAGTGTTTGTAATCTGTTCTTTCCTGTGGTCATGATGAAAAACACAAAAACACCGATTTGAGGCCTTCCATGACTTTAGAAGGCTTCAATATACTCCTTTGTGATTTTGCTCCACATAAAGGGAAGCTTCTATCAACAAGAGAATAGACCTTGTTGGGTCCTCTAATGGTTATTGGCGTGGGCTTCTCAGTACATCCAATTGTGCTGCTGTGACTTCAGGATGAAGTACAGATGCTCTGCTCCAATTTGGGGGCCTTGATGTTGCTTGTGAAACCATCCGCCGGCTCTGGAATTTCCTTTTTAGTTACAGAAATGTCCAGATTTTCTATTTCTTGCTTTCAAGAAATTTGTATATTTTATCCAAATTGTGAAATTTATCAGCACAAAGTTGCCATATATCTTTAAGTGTCTGTAGAATTAGTATTGATAACCCCTTTTTATTTCTGATTTTGATTATTTGGGTTTTCTCTTGATCAGTCTTGCTAAGGACTTGCCAATTTTATTAATCTTTCCAAAGAAGCAATTTTTAACTATGTTGGTTCTTTCTGTTGTATATTTATCATTTAATTGAATTTTAGTGTTTTTCTTCTGGTTTACTTCTTTTCCTTTTCTTGAAGCTTTATTTGTTCTTCTGTTTCTTCAGAAATGTCTGCTTAGATGACTGATTTTCAGCAAGTCTTCTTTTCCAAGATGGACATTTAAAGCTGCACATTTTTGCTGTTGTTTTGGCCAGCTACATCCTCACATTTTATATGTCATTTATTCATTATTGTTCAGCTAAAAATATTTTTGTATTTTAAATTGCAATTTATTCTTTGACATATGGGTCTTTAGAAGTGCATTACTTAATCTTCTAAACTTGGGGACCTTTTTTGTCATTTTTTGGTTTTTGATCTCAAGCTTAATTCTATTCTTGTCAGAGTACATAGTATTAAATTTTCATCTCTTTAAAATTTAAGATTTTCTTTATGGGTGAACATATATCTATTTTGGCAAATATCACATATTCTTAAAAAGAATTCTTTTTTGTAGTTTTGTGGTATGTTGTTCTATGCAGGCCAATTAATTCAAGTTTATTAATATGTTGTTCAGATTGTCTATTTCCTTATTTGTGGGTTTTTTTTCTCTTTTCTTTAACATTTTTTGTCTGCTTTTTCTATTTATCACTGAGACTATTTAGTTAAAATCTCCAAGTATAATTTTGGATTTGTCAGTGTCTTTTTTTGTTTATTGATTTTTGCTTCATATAATGTATGCCCATCTTCTTATGATTAAATATCTCTTTATCTCTAATAATGCTATTTCCTTAAAATTTACTTTGCCTTGTATTGGAATACTTATATCAGCTTTCTTTGGGATATTGTTGCATGGCATATGTTTTCCATATTTGTAATCTGCACTTTAAAGTTTGCACCTTGTAAAGAACATATAGTTGGATTCTGTTTTTCTATGTATACTCTATCAATCTTCATTAATTAGCATGGTTAGCTCATTTACATTTAGTATAATTACTAATAAATTATGGGTTAAGTCTACTATCTGATTACTTTCTATTATTACGTCTATTTTTGCTATTCTGTTATTACATCAATCAAGTATTTTTTAATGTTTATTTATTTTGAGAGAGAGAGAGAGAGAGAGAATGAGAAGGAGAGGAGCAGAGAGAGGAAGAGAGAGTATCCCAAGCAGACTCTATGCTGTCAGCACAGAGCCCCACACAGGGCTCTATCCCATGAACCATGAGATAATAACCTGAGCTGAAATTAAAAGTCAGATGTTTAACCAACTGAGCCACCCAGATGCCCCAAATCAATCAAATATTTTTAAAACTATTTTTCTTCTTTCTTCTTCAATAGTGGTTTTAGTGGTTATCTTAGACATATCAAGATGCATATTTAATATATGACAGTCTTCCTTAGTTCTTTTACTGCTTCCCAGGCAATGCAATCTTAAACACTTCAACTCTCTTGAAGAGAGAGTTGCCTTCTATGTCATTGTTCTCATGTATTATAACTCTCTACATATTTTAAATCATAAAAGATTTTGTAATTATTCTTCTCAGTCATCAACATTTATTTAGATTTCCTCACTATCTCCCCACCCACAGTGATCTTCATTCCTTTCTGAATTATCTTCTTTCCATTTGAGAAAATATTTTCCTTAAAGTTTTCCTTGCAGCTGTTCTTTTAGTACAAATCTTCTAGAGACAAATTCTCTCATTTTTGTTTGTCTAAATCTGTCTTTATGTTGCCTTATTTTATAAGGATATCTTCACCATACATAGAAATTTAAATTGACAATTATTTCTTTCCAACACTTTAAAGATATCAATCATTCCCTCTTGCACTGCTGGTAGGAATCGAAACTGGTGCAGCCACTCTGGAAAACAGTATGGCAGTTCCTCAAAATATTAAAAATAGAACTACCCTACAATCCAGCAGTTGCACTACTAGGTATTTATCCAAAGATAACAAAAATGTTGATTCAAAGGGGCACATTCATCCAAATGTTTATAGCAGCACTATCAACAATAGCCAAAGTATAGAAAGAGCCTAAATGTCCATTGACTGATCAATGGATAAACAAGATGAGTATATACGTAGATAATGGAATATTACTTAGTGATCAAAAAGAATGAAACGGTGCCATTTGCAACAACATGGATGGACCTAGAGTGCATTCTGCTAAGCGAAATAAGTCAGTCAGAGAAAGAAAATTATATTATTTCACTAATATGTGGAATATGAGAAACAGATAAATATGGGGGAAGGAAAGCAAAAATAAGATAAAAACAGAGAGGGAGCAAACTATAAGAGACTCTTAAATACAGAGAACAAACAGAGTTGCTGGCAGGGTGTTGGGTTGGGGGATGGACTAAATGGGTGATGGGCATTAAGGCAGGCACTTGTTGGGATGAGTACTGGTTGTTATCTGTAAGTGATGAATCACTGAATTCTATTCTTGAAATCATTATTACACTGTATATAAACTAACTTGGACTTAAATAAATTAAAAAAAGATATAAATCATTCTATTGGTTTCTGGCATTCAACATTTGTTTTGAAGGAAGATGTCTTGTTATTATAAAGAGTTTTCTTTTCATATTTTTCTTTTATCAGTTTGAATATAATATGTCTAAACTGGTTTTCTTTGTATTAATCTCTTGGCTTTTTCAGTACTTCTTGACTCTATACGCTTAATGTTTTCCAACTTATGGTAAATTCCTGACCAGTATTCTCTCAAATGAATTGTTTCCATTTCTTTTCATTTCTTCTTTTCCTGGAACTCCAATTACATATGGTAGTCATTTTAACCACCTATCATATATTTCTTACACTCATTTTATATTTTGAATCCTTTTTTTTCTTTGTGTGTTTCGATCTGGATATTTTCTATTACTCTGTATTTCTGTTTAACGATTCATTCTTATTCCATACTTGATCTGCTGAATTCATAATATCTGACACTGTGTTTTTAAGGTTAGAATTTCCATTTGACTGTCTTCATTTTTATGGATACTAGTTTTCTGACAAAATTGTCTCTCTCCTTTTTTTTAAACTCTCAATCTTTTTAAAAATACCTTTGATCATATTAGTCACTTTTATTTAAAAATTCCCAGTATTATAACTCCAACATCTGGACTGTTCCTACTGTTTGCCTTTTATTTTGCTTTTTGATTGGGTCCTATTTCTGGCATTCCTAAGAAGTTTCCATTGAATGTCAAACGTTGTACATGAACAACTTGTAGGATCTCTGGATAAAGTAATCATTCTCTTTAGAGGATTTAATTTTTTCTGACAGGCAGGTAGAGTATGTGAAGATTAACTTCATCCAATCAAGACTAGGCATAAAGCTTTATTACAGCCAGTTTGTGGCATAAAAAAAGATGGCTTCAAGTTCTTTGACACTCCTCCCATTGAGTTGAGGGGTTTAGTTCTTCTTCTCTTACAGTTGGTTGGGCTCTGGGACTGCGACCCAGAAGATGGCAGAAATTATTCTATCCTGTTTGGGGGGCCAGGACTTAAAAGACTACCAACTCTACTTCTTACGTCTTAAAAGGTCCACTCTAGGGGAAGCCATTCACCATGTAAGAAATGCAGCTACCTCAAGAATTCCATGTGTGAGGAAGCTCAAACTAGTCACATGAAGAGAATTCTTATAGTGATAAATGTTCGACCACACCCTAGCTATTCCAGACTTCCAGCCCAGGTCCCAGAGACTTTAGTGAAGCAGCTTTCAAATGAATCCACCCTCAAACACCATCTGGTTGCACATGAATGACACCAACCAAGAGCCAACCAAGTAAATCTGTCAACCTCTAGAACTGTGAAACATAACAATAAGCTATTGTCTTAAGCCTCTAAGTTTTGAGATGGTTTGCAAAACAAAATAAATAATGGGAACATTATTTTAGGACTTTTTTTAATGCTATGGCTTAACCCTGACCCTTAGTGTGTTTCCCTTCTACAGTCTCAGCTAAAGGCATCAGGGTGTTTCCCAGGGCTTCTCTCTTTTGTTGAGCCCTGAACCCCACCGTCTGTTTACTCAGTGTTAGATGACTGTCTTCTGCATTCCACTATTCTCTTCAGAGTATTGGTTTACTTTCTGTCATGCGAGCAGAGCTAGGAGTTGGTAAATACCTCATGAAATTTCACAGAATTTCAGACACATTTCTTTAAGATTCCATTCTTTCTAGGACTTTGGGTCTTCAATTCCTTGTCACCTTGGCAGCCTCAAGCTCCAACATTTGTTTCCTCACCCTAGTGAGAATGTAAAAATCTCAAAGTGCCTCTATCTGTCAGGCTTCTATTCTCCAATCTATAAACTGGCAAATCTCCCAAGAAAAGATGTGGAAATAAATGTGGGCTGTCCCCAGAACACTTCATTTCTCATGGAGTTCTTGGCCCTTCAAGTCTTGGCTGACTTGGCTACACCCTAGTGCCTTCAAACTATTCTTTTATCCAGCTTTTACAGTTTGTCTTGGCAAGAGTTAGTTTGATACAAGTCATTTCATCATGCCAGAAACAGAAGTCCTAACACTCAGGCAACCTTCTTGATGCAATACGGTGTTAATAGTCTTAGATGCTCTTTGACCTTTCTTTCAAATCCTTTATAGACTCAATTTCTGATTCTACCCACTTATTTGTATACCTCTCCAACATATTCACAACTTCCAGACCACAGAGACAAAAGCCTGGCTGCTAGTTCCGGTGAAATTTCAGTCGTGACAGAGGTGAAAGGAGAGACTTGTTTATTATAGTTCACTGTTCCTTCTTTCATATTTCACAGTTCCTTCTTTTGCTGATGCATCCTACGATGCTTTTTTCCTTGCTAGCCACCACACACTGGTGAACCATTCTGAATCCATTTTGTACAGCAAGAAATTGTGTTCCAAGAAATATTCAGAAAAGCCTTACTTTATCATTGTCAACATCATCATCATATCATTATCATCTTGTTCACTGAAAGTATGTGGACACTGCAAATAGATTTTTCTGGAAGTGACTCAGAAAGAGGTTTCCATTTGACTTCATCTGATCAGGAAGGATCTGAGCCTTCTCTGACAATTAGAAGAGAATATTACAACATACAATTTACTTTTATTCTGGCCTTTCCAATTTTGACAAACACAAATATCCTCACCCTGTGACTTTTAGAATGCAGAAACTCAAAAAGGTTAGGCAACAAACTACACTAAATTCCACAAGTAGTTAAAAGGGAAAAAAATACTATGAAACTCTTGCTTGCCAAAATAATGAAAAAGAAAAAAACCAGTATGTTCTATTGTAACAGACTTTCAGTTGACACCTTGCACCTGATAAATTGCTTCGTCTTTAGTTTTCAATTTAAAAGATGTTTTCCCACCACAATGATACTTAGGTTATTAAGTTATACTTTCTTCTTTAAATTTACAAGTTTACTCAGCAATACAATTACCATGTATTCAATTATACTATGTTTAAAACTCAACATGCAGTGTCCATTACATAAAATGGATGATTTGGAAAATGTTACAAGGATCATTATATTTAAATTGCTGTGTTGCTCCTAACATTGAGAGATTGGTAGGCAGTAAGCAAAAAGAAATAGAGCAAATGAAAGAGTCAAAGGGTGACAATTTCAGGGCTCAAAAAGAGAAAAGAAGTAGGCAGGTTTAAAAATAAGTACATGTTCACATTTTTAAAAAAAATCTCCTAGCTTTCTAGATTTCTTACATATTAATTTCTCACCACTAACCACTTACGTTTTTCAAAATGTGTTGATCAAAACATGTTTTCCTAGATTCTATACATCCTTGTTTTCATGTCCATCTTTACCCCAAGGCCATATCTTTCTGACATACTTTTTCTTTTATCTTTTACTGGCTTGAGAGGCTAGAGATGAGAAAGATTTCAATTTTACAGACTTCATATTTTGCAACTGATCAGGCTTTTTTTTTTAAGCTCATCCTCTTCTTTGATTTTTATCAGGCAGCAACTAACTACTAACTGATACTCCCAACATTGTACCGAGAGACCTTCTCAGCCAAACCAAAAATTCATTAGAGATAGGTTCCATTCTTAGAGGTACTACAGACACTTTGCTAGTCATTTCCTTACTATACAATATAGGTTGCTATTTTCCCAGCCTCCTCTAAAAATTTCCTCACCACTTTTCCAGCCTGAGCTTACAGCCATCATTTTTCTAGCCTCCGCTTACCACATGGACAGAAAGCCAATGCTACCCATTTCAAGCTTTCATTATGGGCATCTATTTCTATATCTGCTAGTAATTGCTCTGCAATGTATCTTTCCAGACTTAGCGGATTAAAACAATACTATTATTTTTCATGAGTCTCCAGGTTGACTGAGCAGTCTTGCTAATCTGGACTGGACTTGACAGTTCTTTTCTACGTTCCCTCATACATCAACAATCAGCTAGTGGTTTGACCAAGGGCTCTATTTCTTAGGGGTTACCTCAGCTCTATCCATGTGCTTCTTCACCCTCCAGCAGGGCATCTTCTCATGGGAGAGGCAGAGCTCTAAGATACAAAAGTCAAGGCTAAAACTGGGCAAACTACTTTCTACTGGCCATAGAAAGTCACAAGGCCAGACCGTGTTCAAGGAGCCAGGGGAAATAGATATCACCTCCTGATAGGGCTGCAAAGTTATATGGATAGTGGAGAAAGGTGTAATAATGAGGGTATTTTTTATAATCAATCTACCATAAGCTATGTCAGCAGTGAGCACAAAGTGAGTAGAGAGCAATAAATCACAGGCATTGCATGCAAGGAAAACCTCAAGACAAGGAGATATCTAACTAAGTTTTATAGGATTAACAGTAGTTACTCAGGTGAATTAAAGGGAGGAAGAATCCCAAGTACAGAAGCTGGAATGTGCAAAGACATTAAGCTGAGAGAAATCGCAGTATAGGAACAGGGGAACATAGTATATTCTTGACTTAAAATGCTCTCTCCCATCCTGTTCTCAGGCTTATGTCTTCTTTGCTTAAAGAAACTATAAACCGCTCAACTGCAGGGATCTGCAGGAAGAGGAGTTGGAGGCTACAGGAAAGAGGACGTGAAATCCAGAGAATCTGGGGACACTGAGTGAGTGCAATCTGGGAGAAAGAAAGAGAGCCGCAGAGGTGCAGACTGCGGGGAGTGGGCCCCGGGGCCCTGGGCCCCTTCCTCCGAAAGACAAGGGGAAGAGAAAGAGCAGCGGAGAAAGTACCTCGAACCTGGGCAGAGAGGGAGCTTATCATCCAGTCCCTATCCGCAAGGCTTTTTGGAGAGAGGGTCATTGCTCACGGCAGAGCTGGCAGAGCTTTCCTGACTCCGGAGCCAGTGACGCTGTCCCAGCCCCTGACATGGAGAGATGCACGCCATTGCTGGATCAGTACTGAGTCAGAGGCATAATTTGGGTGGGGAAGGCTGAGTGTGCAGGGTCTCGCGACCACCCAGCGGGTCGTGCTGCCCCTGCACCCTGACCAAGTCGAGGACGGACACAGAGGAGGGTTCAGAGACTCCAGGTCCGTGAAGAGAGGCTAGGGGGACCCCATTGTGGTCCCACCGGTGCTGAGTCAGAGACTCAATTTACATAAGGCGTGGCGGTCAGAGCGCGTTAAAGGAAATCAGATGAGCTTGGGGGCACAATCGCCCAGCAAATTGAACTGTGCTGGTAACCTGGATAGAGTTGAGGACGGAAACTGAGGAGTGATCTGAGACTGTGGGTCCGTGAGGAGTGATCTGAGACTGTCGGGGCTGGGAGGGCGCCATTCTGGTCGCGCATTCCCACAAAGCCAAACCCTAGGACGCCACTCCCCAGTGGTGGAGTGGGACCTGCCTACACCAGGCCACGCCCCTCCTCATATGGGAGACGCCCTTCTGCAGGAGTGGTAGCCACGGAGATACAAATACTGCAGCATTGCCTGGATTAATTCTAGGTCAATTCTTTGGTTTTAGATATATTCTTCCTCTTCTCCTTCCTATCTCTCCCTACCTCTAAACCTGTCACCTGGGGCTTTTGGCTTGCTTAAACAGACATTTAACCCACTCTCTCAATGCATGTTCTACATCTCCCTCTTTAATTTCCTATCCCTCTCTTTGGAACAGTCAGACCACATAGTGCATCTGGGCAACATCTAACTTCATTTCTCTTTCCTCACATCCTTCCTTATTCTGATTTCTCTCTTGCTGGATCAAGTCTGCTAATCTTAGTACCTGGTCAAAGTTCAATTTCTTCTTCTCCCCACACCTGTCACTACTCTATGTATGCTCTGCCATCAGCAGAGCGCACATCCCATCATTATCATGTAGCTGGTATGTCAGGTTGCATGCCTCCAGAGTGTCATTTGTTAATCTTTTTTATGTTGTGATTTGCTTGTCTGTATTATTGGTCAGTAAGGTTGTGAGTTTGTGTTTCCTGTTTGTCGGTCTGACCCTTTTCCTTTCCAGGGAGAAATAGGAAATAAACCAATACACACATTGCCAAAATGACCAAACGGAAGAACTCCCCTCAAAAGACTGTACAGAAAATAGTAACAGCACAAGAAATGATGAAAGCAGACATAAGCAACTTAACAGAACAAGAATACATAATGATAAACATAAAAATACTCGCAGGGCTTGAAAAAACATAGAAGAAAGCAGGGGGACCCTAGAGGCAGAGATCAAGGTCCTAAAAAAACGATCTACAGGAATTTAAAAATGCTTTAGATGAGGGGCAAAACAAATTGGAGGCGGCCACAGAGCGGATTGAAGAGGCAGAAGAGAGAATAGGGGAATTAGAAGATAAAATTACAGAAAAGGAGGAAGCAAAGAAAAAGAGAGAGAAACTGATTCAGGAACAGAAAAGGAGAATTCGAGAGCTGAGCGATGCAATCAAACAGAATAACATCCTTATTATAGAAATTCCAGAGGAAGAAGAGAGAGAGAAAGGAATTGAAGGGGTACTTGAACAAATCATTGATGAGAACTTCCCCAACATGAAGAAGGAAATGGGCATTGAAGTCCAAGAGGCACAGAGAACTCCCCTCAGATGTAACCCAAATAGGCCCTCAGCAAGACACATCATAGTGAAGCTGGGAAAATATAAAGATAAATAGAGAATCCTGAAAGCAGCTAGGGATAAACGGGCCTTGACGTACAAAGGCAGACATATTAGGGTAGTAGCGGACTTATCCACAGAAACTTGGCAAGCCAGAAAGGAATGGCAGGAAATCTTCAATGCGATGAACAGGAAGGACATGTAGCCAAAAATCCTTTACCCGGCCAGCCTGTCATTCAAAATGGATGGAGAGATAAAGGTCTTCCCAAACAAACAAAAACTGAAGGAATACATCACAAATAAACCAATCTTACAAGAGATCCTGAGGGGGACTCTATGAAGGAAAGGTTGCAAGGAACACAGAGCACCAGAGACATCCTTACAAACATGAAACCTACAGACAACACCTTGACCCTAAACCCACATTTTTCAATATTAACACTGAATGTAAACAGACTAAATGCTCCAACTGAAAGACACAGGGTAACAGAATGGATTAGAAAACAAGACCCATCTATCTGCTGTCTTCAAGAGAC
>PITB01023508.1:0-25645 GCA_004024585.1 Paradoxurus hermaphroditus
CCCCCCCCCCGCCTGCCCCCCCCCTCCCCCGAGCTGGGCAGCGTCCGTGGGCCATACCGACCCCGCCTGGAATGTTCTCACCTCAGACCCCTCTCTCATGGGCCAAACCCCTGCAGGCCTGGCCTGCCGTGCCGTCCCGCTGGCCGGGTCGACTCCTCCGCCCGCCCCGCGGCCCGAGCCTGCTCCCGCCCGGCCCTGTTTGTTTCCCTCCTTACTGGCCGCCCCTCTTGTGTCGTCACTACCCGGGCTTCCTCCCGTGGGGCCTCCGGCCGACTCTGTCTGCCCTGGCCTGAGCTTCCCAAGCGTCCCTGGCCGAGCCCCCTCCTACCAGCAAGGTAGCCTCTTGCTCACCCTCGGCTGGGTCTTCCCCTGCTCATCCCCACATCCACCCACCTGCCCTGGGCTTTGCCACCTGTCAACATCCTGTTTGCACCGAGGAACCCAGTGGAGTTCCTCCTCCACACGGCCTCTCGTGAGGGCCCAGAACACTCTTCCCTTCCCGAGCGGGTCCCGTCAGGCTATATGTCACACACTGTGTGATGTCTCAGAGCCACGCATGCGGAACTCGCGCCCTGGGAGCGCCCGCTTGGAGGTCAGGGGTACACGGTGCCTTCCAGTAGACCATGTACGGCAGGCCCCGGTGACCCACGCTGGGCTCCAAGAAGGATGCGGGGGCACAGGGCCCAGACTTGGTCCTGGTCCTCACCAGTGGCCTGCTGGTGGCCCCCCGTATCCTAAGGGCCATGTGAGCATTGCCTGGGCTCCCGCGCTCGGTCCCCGGTACGGGCAGCTAAGAGTGTTCCTCAGGAGCCTGAGCTAGCGAAGGCCAGAGTGATGACAGCTGGCCGGCCTGACAGGCAGGCTGGCAGGGCTGGTCTCCAGGTGGCCCAGGAGAGGCGGCAGGGAAAGGACAGCAAGGTATGTCTGAGGCATGAAGGAAAGCCCACGCTGCCTGCCCAGACGGCCCTCGGTGTTAGGGCGAGCTTTCTGGGTGGGGACTACTGGGCTGCGCTCTCCACGGTCACAGCGGCCAGCCTCTCCCTTACTGCCCTCCCAAGCAGCCCAGGGACGGGGGGCGGGGAGGCATGTGTTTAATTCAGATGTTAGGGACACAGGAACTGAGGCTCGGGTTTTCGTTCCATCTCGTTTTTCCCATGTAAGATATTTGAGATCTAGGTAGCGTGCTAAGGTTCATCCACGTCGTAGCATTTCTGGGTGTCGGCGCCTCGTCCCCCTTGGTGGCCGAGCATGTTCCATGGTGAGCGTAGGCCCCATCTTGGTGTCCCATCGTCTGCTGCAGGTGAGGCCTGGCTGCCCGGAGCCAGCACGAGGCAGCGCCGGGACCAGACTTCCGAGCGGCCACCTGCTGGCCGCCCTAGCTTTTGGGGGCAGGCCCGGGCTGGTAGTTTGCCTTCTTGGAGGGAGTGGTGACACTCTGGCTCCCCCGGGGGAGGAGGCAGGGCCGGCAGGCCTGGCGGGAGCCCCGCTCCGGCTCACCAAGCTCCCCGCCCCCACTGTCTCTTAGCATTCGAAGCGTCATGCAGAAGTACCTGGAGGACCGGGGCGAGGTGACCTTTGAGAAGATCTTCTCCCAGAAGCTGGGTGAGTACGGGGCCTGCCGGCCCCAAGGACTTCCCGCCACTGTCCGGCTGCCCAGGCCTGGGGCGTGGGGGCAGGAGGCCCCCGGGGTTGCTTTCCCGCCCCCCTCCCCCCCCCACCCCCCACCCCCCCGCCGGCCGGCCTCTGCTCCCTCCCTGGAGGTCTGGCCTGCCATCCGACGGGGCAGGGCGGTGAGGAGGCTCGGCCGTGGCGGCAGCATGGCTGCTCCGGGCCGTGACCCCGCTGTGCCCCCCAGCCCCTGGCCGGCGGCCCTGGGAGCCCCGCGAGGGGGTGGGGGCCCAGCAGTCTTCCAGGGCTGCCGGGGAAGTTCCTTCTTGGGGTTTTTGTTTTTGAGAGTAGCAGCTTCCCCTTGGCGCAGGCACAGCTGCTCTGGGCCGTTGGTAGAACTGACAGGAAGGGGCGGGGCCCTTCCTGTGGCGCCTGCCGAGCTGTGGCCGCCCGCCCCCGCCCCCATGGGCCCTCTTTGAGAGCAACCTGCCCCTCCGATCCTCCTCCGCCTCCAGTGCCCTTGTTTCACAAGTGCCGCGGCTGCAGAGCTGGCCCACGGCGCCGGGTTGGGCGGGGTGGCTCCCGGGAAGCAGGCTTCGGGCACACACAGCTCCGGGTCGGCCTTCCCCAGAGGAGAGCAGGATCTCAGCTCTGGCCCGGCAGGATCAGGCACCGGGAGTCCGCGCTCGGGAGTCAGTGCACCAAAGAGCACAGTTTGGGTCGGTCCCCTGCCTGTGCTGTGTGACCTTGGGCACATCGCTTTATCTCTCTGAGCCTGTTGGTGTCCTCTTCACCTGGGAATTAAGACCCAGAAGCCTTGCTGCCCAGGACTGTTGGAGGGCCAGATGAGTTGGCCTCGGTGAAAGCCCCTCGCCCACTGGGAAACCCAGGTCACGAGTCACTCAAAGGCCAGGCCGCCTTTACCAGAAGTGGTGGCCGTGTGCTCTGCCGCAGGTGCCCAGGCAGTGCCCTCAAAGAGGCATGGAAGCTACCCAGTGTGAGCCTGGTCACCCACGTCAGGCTGGAGGGCATGGGGACTGCCCTTCCTTCCCCTTTGCCCTCCAGGGCTGCTCTGGGGCCGGGCCTCGGACCCCCATTCCCGGGGAGGGGTGAGGCCTGGGAGCCCTTCCCCGGCTTGTCCCGCCTCTTACCTCCCCCAGTGGCCTCGTGCCCTTCGAGGCCCCACCCCCCGGCCTGTCTTTCCCAGCCCCTCCCAGCGGCTGGTCGAGCCGAACCTTCTACTCGGCTCACCTGACAGGTCTCCCCGGGTGTGTTTCTGCCCCTGTTCCTCAGGACTGCCGGGAGAATCAGCCAGACACGGCAGGGGCACGCTATGGGAGGTTCCAGGGAGAGGGACATGGGCCCCTTGGGAGGCCGCCCTCCTCCTCCCCGCCATGCTCTGGCCTGACCCAGGTGGATCGGCACCCGCACGGCCTGCCGGGTGCAGCAGCAGGTGCAGGCCCTGGACGGCGGGGAGAGGGCAGGGAGCCGGAGTCAGCCTCTGCCTCGCCAGAGCGCCCGTCACATTCCAGCTGACATCCGAGGAAGGGGTAGAGACGCAGGCACCCCTCACCCCGAAACAGAGTCTTCAGTTGGTGACAGCCTTGGGGGCCGCTTGTCCAGTCCCCACCTAGGGTAGAGACCACCTCTGCTGCCTCCTTGGCCAGTTCTGCCCAGGGAGCCCCAAGCCCACGCCGCCCCCCACTGATGGGAAGGCCGCAGGGGGGTGCGGCCCCGTGTGACCCAACACCCTTGCTTTCAGGGTACCTGCTCTTCCGAGACTTCTGCCTGAAACACCTCGAGGAGGCCAAGCCGTTGGTGGAGTTCTATGAGGAGGTGAGGCCCCCGCTGCCCGCACGAAGGGGAGACGCTTGGGCTGCTTTCGTTCCGTCTGTAAGATGCCCACTGTTGGCGCCTCTGTGTCACCCGGGGGGGATCTTGTCCCCAGATCAAGAAATACGAGAAGCTGGAGACGGAGGAGGAGCGCTTGGCCCGCAGCCGGGAGGTCTTCGACACCTACATCATGAAGGAGCTGCTGGCCTGCTCACACGTGAGTGCCCTGGCCAGCCCGTCCCCAGGCCTAGGCCCTCGCGCCGGCCCAGAGCGGCCTGGGGTGTGGGCAGGGGACGCCGGGGCCCCTCGGAGGATTCACGGCCACCTCCGTCTTCCGCAGCCCTTCTCGAAAAGCGCCACCGAGCACGTCCAGGGCCACCTGGTGAAGAAGCAGGTCCCTCCGGATCTCTTCCAGGTGCGTGCCGGGCTTCTCCCGGCCCCGCCGGGGGTTCCCCCTTGGGCCGCGGAGGTCACGGAGCCCAGTCAGCTCCCGCTCCGGCTCCGTCACCAACCTCCAGCTTCTCCCCCTAGCCGTACATCGAAGAGATTTGTCAGAACCTCCGAGGGGACGTGTTCCAGAAATTCATCGAGAGGTGAGAGCAGAGTGTGTGCGGGAGGGGCCGCGGGGCAGGGGCGCGGAGGGGCCTCGGGGCAGGGGCGCGGAGGGCGCGGAGGAGAGACTCCAGGCAGGCGGGTGCCGGGGCCCCGCTAACGGCCCCGTGCAGGGACTCCCCAGAAGTGGGGCAGGCTCCAGGCCACCGCCTCCTCCACGCTCCCCGCCACCGTCTCCTCCACGCTCCCCGCTGTCCTTCTTAGCACCAGGCACCTCCGAGCCTGCCCCAGCGGGTTCTCCAGGGTGGGAGGGACTAAGTGTCCTTTCTTCTCATCGACTGTTCAGCACGTTGCTGGGCCCATCTACGCTGAGAAGCGTCAGGGCGGCGCACGAGGACGCACCGCCCGCTACGGTGGCCCTCGTGGCCCGCGCTGGCCTGGTGGGTGGCAGTTGTATAGGCAGATTTCAGCTCGATGTGAGGAGCAGCTTTCTTAGGGTCCCGGCGGCCGGGCAGCGGAGCGGGAGCGTCCCAGGGGTGAGCGCTGCGTCACCGGGGGTGTGCAAGCAGGGATGAGCTGAGCGTCGTCAGGGACACGGTGGCAGGAAGTCCGGGTCAGACGGGAGGGCCTCTTCTCTAAGCTTATCCGAAACCCACTTGGGCCAGCGCTCTGCCTGGGAGCCCAGGAGAGGACAGCTGAGGCTCGGGACCCCAGGCGATGGCAGGGGTGCGGGGCAGGCTCGCACCCTGCGTCATTTCGCCCGGTGCCTGAAGTTCATCTGAGTCCCGGTTCTCCTCTCGCAGCGATAAATTCACGCGGTTTTGCCAGTGGAAGAACGTGGAGCTCAACATTCACGTGAGTGGGCTGGGTGGGCGTGGAGGACTGCTCTCTCCCTTCCGCCCTGCCCGGGGGGCTGGGCACCAAAGCTTGGCCAGGGCTGGGGAGGTCAGGGGAGCCCGCCCGTCAGCCCCCAGGGCCGGTGGGCATGGGGTCGGTGCCGGGATCCCAGCGGGGGCGGCTCAGGGCAGGTTAAGCGCGTGGCGAGGGTGGTCCCTGGCCTGGGGCTGGGCGTCTCTGCCCTGGGAGCTCTGACCCCGCTTGTTGCCACCCCACAGCTGACCATGAACGACTTCAGCGTGCACCGCATCATCGGGCGAGGGGGCTTCGGCGAGGTCTATGGGTGCCGGAAGGCCGACACGGGCAAGATGTGAGCACCGGCTCGGCCGGCGTCGGGTGGGATGCGCGAGGGGGGGAGGGCGCGCTGGGGGCGTCCATGGGAGAGCCGTGAAGGGGATCAGGGTCCTAAGCGGGCAGGTCTCTGCAGAGGCTGCAGTCTCCCCGCTTCCTGTGTGGGCGCTGCCACCCCCCCGCGGACCCCCAGAGGCCCCGACTCCCCAGCACTTGCTCCCGCCTTCTGTCTTGACTCTGACGTGTCTTACCCTGGTTCCAGCGTCCGGTCCTCACTGCAAGAGCCCTGAGGACTTGCCACCGCCCCCCCCCCCGGCCCCCCTCGGACCCCCAGACGCAGCCCCGGGCTCTGCACTGAAGGTGCGTGTGGACCGACTGACCAGCCACCCCCTCCTCCCCTCCCCTCCCCGCCAGGTACGCCATGAAGTGTCTGGATAAGAAGCGCATCAAGATGAAGCAGGGGGAGACCCTGGCCCTGAACGAGCGCATCATGCTCTCCCTCGTCAGCACCGGGGTGAGCCGGGAGGGCCCAGGCAGGTCCCCGCAGCAGCCTCGGGGCCCGGCACCGTGCGCAGCCTCTGCTGACCTGCCCCCGCCCCCCGTGTCCCCCCAGGACTGCCCGTTCATCGTATGCATGTCGTACGCCTTCCACACGCCGGACAAGCTCAGCTTCATCCTCGATCTCATGAACGGTGAGCGCGCCACCCGGCGCTGGGCGGGCCGCGGGGCGGGAGGGGCCCGGAGCGGGGAGCTGAGCGCCACCCTGCGGGGCTGCCTCCCTCAGGCGGGGACCTGCACTACCACCTGTCTCAGCACGGGGTCTTCTCCGAGGCCGACATGCGCTTCTACGCGGCCGAGATCATCCTGGGCCTGGAGCACATGCACAACCGGTTTGTCGTCTATCGGGACCTGAAGGTGAGGCCCCGCCCCCGCCCCGCCCCCGTGTCGCCCCGCCCCCTGCCGGCCCACCCAGCCCACAGCAGGGGTCTTCTGGGACAGGGCTCCCTTCTCCCGCCCCGCTGCCCAGCCGTTTTCTGGATTCCCGTTGTAACTGGGGGAAGGAAGGGAAGATCCCACGTGGGGCCTTGTCCCTGGACGCCCACAACCCTCCAGGGTGAGCGCAGTGACCTAGCTGGCCTCCTGCCTGGCTGGGCCTCGAGGCCGCTCACTGGGCTTCCCCCACAGCCGGCCAACATCCTCCTGGACGAGCACGGTCACGTGCGCATCTCGGACCTCGGCCTGGCCTGCGACTTCTCCAAGAAGAAGCCCCATGCCAGCGTGTGAGTGCTCAGCCCCCCCCTCCCTTCCCGCACCCTCTGCCAGACCCTCTCACGGCCTCCTTGCTCCCGCAGGGGCACCCACGGGTACATGGCCCCCGAGGTCCTGCAGAAGGGCGTGGCCTACGATAGCAGCGCCGACTGGTTCTCCCTGGGCTGCATGCTTTTCAAGTTGCTGCGGGGGTGAGTGGGCCTTCCCCCGCCGGCAGGTGGGATGGGACATGGAGGCGCTCCTCCCTAGTCCAGGTAGGGGCCAAGGGGAGGGGAGCCCACAGCTGCCTGGGTGTTAGGGTGGCACTGTCCCTCGCTTTGGATGAGGATCACCGCTGCTCTCTGCCTCAGTTTCCCCATTCCTGTCCTCTGACCTTGTGCCTCTTGCCCAGGCACAGCCCCTTTCGGCAGCACAAGACCAAAGATAAGCACGAGATTGATCGCATGACGTTGACGATGGTGAGTGTAGGGAGACCGGGTGGAGTCCGTGGTGGGGGCGGGGTCTCCTGTGTGCGTCAGGGCCCCGGGTTCTCGGTCCTTACCAAATGACAACAACCTTGGGCCACTCATCCTTGCTCTGGCCTCCTGCCCCAGAGGGTCCCCATCCCTGTGTTGTCAGAACAGACGTGCCCGCTGGGGGCAAACGAGGAAGCTGGGCCCCGTCTCTCCCTGTGCCGGGGGCCGGGTCCCTTCTTCGGCCCCCGCCAATGTCCACTCCTCCCCGCAGGCTGTGGAGCTGCCCGACTCCTTCTCCCCCGAACTCCGTTCCTTGCTGGAGGGGCTGCTGCAGAGGGATGTCAACCGGAGACTGGGCTGCCTGGGACGAGGGTGAGTGCGAGGGACCAGGGCCACTGTGCCAGGCCCTCCCTCCCCTGCCAGGCCGTGGGCATTTGGGCATGCTGCTAGGCTAGCCTGAGAACGAGGGCTGTGTCCCATCACCGGGGTCCCCTCCTGGTGCCAGCCTCCTTTGAGGGGCTCATAAGTTGGGGCACGGCCAGCCCCGTCCAGCGTTCTCAGGGGACATGGCTGCCTGGGGGCACAGCTGCCAGAGCTGCCTGGGGACCGGCTTCCAGAAGGGCCCCGGTGACAAACATGGCGGTGATAATGATGATGGCAACAGCTTTTTGTGTTTATTAAACATTTACTAAGTCGTCGGGCATGATGTTGCAAGGTTTGCAAATGTGAAAACTCCCAGCGGCCCTGGGGTGTGGGAACTGTCCTCCCCGTTTTAGAGGTGAGGGAACAGGCTGAGGTTTCAGGAGCCTGCTCGGGGTGGCTCACCAGGAGTTAGCCCGGGCCGCCCGCCCCGACGCCCACACTCAGCCCCGGCCTGACGACCCGCCTCTCCCCCCAGGGCCCAGGAGGTAAAGGAGAGCCCCTTCTTCCGCTCCTTGGACTGGCAGATGGTCTTCTTGCAGAAGGTACCAGCCTGGGGCGGGGCCTGGCGGGCGCCCCGTGGCCCCTGCCCGGTGCTGATGCCCAGCCTGTGCCCCGCTACAGTACCCGCCCCCGCTGATCCCCCCGCGAGGGGAGGTGAACGCTGCCGACGCCTTCGACATTGGCTCCTTCGACGAGGAGGACACAAAAGGAATCAAGGTACCGGGCCTGCCCTGGCCTCCCGCACGCGCCCCGATCCTGGCCCGCGGGGCTCTGTCAGCTGCGGGGCCTCAGGCTCCTCCCCAGACGTGCCCGGGGCGGGCGGGGGGGGGGGGGCTGTCCGACCAGACGCCCTCTGCCTGGGAGCCCTGGGGCTGGACAGGCCCGTGGCTGACGGATGTCCCCGCCCTGTCTACTCGCCCAAGTTGCTGGACAGTGACCAGGAACTCTACCGCAACTTCCCGCTCACCATCTCCGAGCGGTGGCAGCAGGAGGTGGCCGAGACGGTCTTCGACACCATCAATGCCGAGACGGACCGGCTGGAGGCCCGCAAGAAAACCAAAAACAAGCAGCTGGGCCACGAGGAAGGTGAGGGTTCGCGGCCGCCGCGGGCACTCGCGGGGCACTTCAGAGACGAGAACCCGGCTCCGGTTTCGGGAAGCCGCCCGAGGTCACGGCCCGCGTGGCCGAAGCAGGCTCCGGGGCCCGGCTGAGCGCGCCTCTCGCTCTCTCGCGGCAGACTACGCCCTGGGCAAGGACTGCATCATGCACGGCTACATGTCCAAGATGGGCAACCCCTTCCTGACGCAGTGGCAGCGGCGGTACTTCTACCTGTTTCCCAACCGGCTGGAGTGGCGGGGCGAGGGCGAGGCCCCGGTATGGAGCGGAGCAGAGCGGGCTGGTGCCCGGGGTGGGGGGCGGGGCCCCCGTGGAGGGGGGCGGGGCGGGGCGGAGCGCCACAGCCGCCGACCTGTGCCACCCTCGCCGCCCCTCCCGCCCCCGCCCTGCAGCAGAGCCTGCTGACCATGGAGGAGATCCAGTCTGTGGAGGAGACGCAGATCAAGGAGCGGAAGTGCCTCCTTCTCAAGATCCGCGGCGGCAAACAGTTCGTGCTGCAGTGCGACGTGAGTGGCCCCCCCACCCCACCCCCACCCCCAGGGGCCGGGCGGGGCGGGCCAGGGGGCGGGGGGAGGGGGGGGCTGGGCCGGGGAGCCTCCGGCCACCCCGGGGAGCGCCGCCTGACGGCCCCGGGGCGCCCGCAGAGTGACCCCGAGCTGGTGCAGTGGAAGAAGGAGCTCCGAGACGCGTACCGCGAGGCCCAGCAGCTGGTGCAGCGCGTGCCCAAGATGAAGAACAAACCGCGCTCGCCCGTGGTGGAGCTGAGCAAGGTGCCGCTGGTCCAGCGCGGCAGCGCCAACGGCCTCTGACCCGCCCGCCTTTTATAAACCTCTAATTTATTTTGTCGAATTTTTATTATTTGTTTTCCCGCAAAGCGGAAAAGGTTTTATTTTGTAATTATTGTGATTTCCTGTGGCCCCAGCCTGGCCCAGCCCCCAGGGGCGGCCCCGCTTGCCTTGGCTCCTGCTGCCACCAACCCAGCCACTGTCCCGCCGCCCTCTGCCCCGACCCTCCGGGGGCCTCCCCTCCCAGTGTCTTCCTGTGGGGGAGCCGCAGCCCCGGCAGCCCTCCCGGCCCCCTCCCCAGGGATGACGCCGCATCACGTGGGGCCCCCTCGGGCTCTGTGCCCACGGCACGGCGGGGTGGCCCAGCGTCCCCCACCCCAGGGGAGGCCGCCAGCACAGGGATACTACTTGAATTTCCCCACCGAAGCCCCTCCCGTGACGGGGGCGCAGTCCTGCACTGTCCTGACCTCCAGCCAGTTGGTGGAGGAGGGGCCCACGATCTCCCAGACCCCAGGGCCCGGCCACAGTGACTCGAGCTCTTGTGCCCTTGCCCGGGAAGAGCCCCCGTGTCACAGGCCGCCTCTATTCCCGCAGTCCCCGGACACCGAGGGGCTCCGGCGTTGGCGGCGGGTGCTGCTGCCCTCCCTGCAGTCCCCCCGCCTCCCCCTGCCGAGCGCCCGGGCTCAGGGACCACAGAAAGGCAGCTGTGGGTTGTGTCACACTGGCCTAGCCTGGCCCCGGGGTCCCCCGCCCCCACCCCCTCAGGCTGGGCCAGGCCTCATCTGCCCGGGACCATAGGTGAGCGGCCTCGATGGGCCGGGCAGCACAGCGAGAGGGGCCAGGCGGGGCCAGCCCTCGCCGCCCCGGGCTGGTCAGTGTACCCCCCCACCCCCGGCTGTCCAGCCCCACAGCCCCGTGTCCCGTCAGTGCCACTGCCCACAGGGCGCCACCCCGCCCGCCGCATGCCCCCTTGTGCCAGTCACGCTGCCGTGTGTGGGGTCGCGCCCCCACCCCCTGGGGCTGGGTCGGCGCCCCCTCCCTCCCCATCTGCTCACTCCCGGGGGCGCTCCTTTGCCGATTTTTGAATGTGATTTTAAAGAGTGGAAAATGAGACTATGCGTTTTTATAAAAAATGGTGCCTGACTTGGCCGTGTCTGATTCTTTCTGCCCAATGACCATTTTCAGCCACCACTGGGCCGGAGCCTGGGGAGAGAGGGTATTGGCGGTGCCGGGTCCCCTCCGCTGCCACGTTGGGCATCCAGGGCCAGCCCGCCTCGGCCCAATCCCTCCCTGGGGTGGGGCAGGGGGCTCCACGCCTCCTCTCCCGCCCCACCGGCTCCTTCTCCCACCCCAGGGGAATAGAAGGAGAAGCAGGAAGGGGGGCTTGGTGTCACATTCGGACTGACCGACCGAGCACCCCAGCTCACCAGGCATTGTGCTGAGGACCCCCTTTGGGCAGTCAGGCACCTCTGCCCTTGGGGTCACCCAGCAGCCTCTGGGCCGCCGGACTGCCCTGGCTCTGGCCTCCTCACTTGCCTTGCTGCACAGCCCCCGAGTGGGGGTTCCTGAGGCCTGAGGGATCCCCCAGCATTGAGCCTCTACCGGGAGGCTCCGCTCAACTTTGTTCTCCCCACATACTCGCCCTACAGGCCCCTCTGCGGTGATGCCGGTTGCTGCGCATTCTGTGCCGGACTCTGCTGGGCGGGGCTGAGGGGCACGGCACGGCAGGTGGAGAAGGGCTGCGGGGGGGGGAGGAGGCTGAGTCTTGGGAAGGAAAGGCCTTTGAGCTGGGCCTGCAGCATCGGGGTGGGGTGTTGGGGAGGATGTTCCCGATGCAGGGAACGGCCAGGAGTGGCTCAGGTCGGTAGGAGCACTGTGGGAAGGAGCCAGCCCTGGAGGCCCTGGACACTAGGCTAATCCTGGCCCAGAGCCCAGCGTGCACTTAGTGATGAAGATGGAAACGTGGTCTGAACTTGGCGAGGCTCCGGGAAGTCCCTGACGGCTCTGGACAGGCTGCGTGATGAGGGCCGGCTGTAGACCAAGGAGGCAGGGAGGCCAGATGGGAAGAACACTGTCCACCAGGAATAGGCCGCACTTGGGGACAAGAGAGAGGTAGGAGTCCGAGAGGGCGCACAGGGAGGTCTGTGGCACGCTCAGCATCGCGACAGCCGGCGAGCGCAGCCTGCGGCAAGAGGCTGAACGGGACCAGGTCTGGTTTCAGTCATGCTACCAGGACAGCATGGGACACCAGACAGAGAGACGTCCCAGAGGGAGCTGAAATGCAGTCCTCGGGTGGCATTCGGGTGACCGCAGAAACAGGCTTTCAGGCAAGGAGAAAGAAGCCTGACTTGGGGGTCAGAGAGGGAGAAGGGGTCCGGGAAAAGGGTGGAGAAGACCATGGAATTAGAATTCACAGGCTGGTGGGGAGTCGTGTTCAAGACTGCAGAAATCAGGAGAGGCCAGACCGGAGCAGAGTGCCCTTAGATTTGGGTGAAAGAGGCTGGGAGAGGGCGGAGCCCCTTCGAAGCAAGGCGGAGGCTAGAGAGGGCTGCAGCCAGGTGGGCTGTTCAGTTCCGGCTGTTCAGAGGCCTCTGAGCTGCTAGAGAACCAGAGACACCACGGTGACTCGACGACACCACAGGGTGGGGTGGCAAAGCGCTCCCGGATGGCACAGGAGCCACCTGGCCATAATGAGAGGGCAGGGTGAAAATGGCAAGCTGGCCCTCCCAGCCCAAAGATGCAGCTCACACTTCTAGATTAAAATATGTAGTTAGTCCTTTTACAAAGAGGGAAACTGAGACCAGAGGACCAGCCCTGGCCAAGCCTGGCGGCTGCCTCACCAGCCACCAACTCCGGACCCCAGGCTAAGGCTAGGGTAACAGGGCCAGAGTTCAGGCAGCTAGCCGAGGCCTGCACCCTAGTTCCGGTGTGGGTGGAGGGGCCGGCCCTGATTTCGAAACTCTCCTTCCTTTCCTGACACTGGCAGCAAAGTGCAGCCTCTGCAAAAGGGATCTGAGGTGGGTGAAGGCAGCCATTTACCGTGGACGGCCCACCAGGAGAGGTCTGACTCCAGCCAGGCCCACTGCCCCCACTCCCCATAACTCTAGTCCCTGACTGCGGTGCTCTCGCGGGGCGTCTCCCCGCATGGCCGGGCCCAGCCCGTGGTGTGGCGACCACTAAACACTGGCCTAGGTCCCTGGGGAAGGTGCCTTACGCTAAGCTGACCAGTAATTAGGGACATCTCGGAGGTGATGGTAAAGGGAGCCAGTGTCTCCCAGCTCACGTGCCCTTACAGGCACAGTCCGTCCCCGCGGCGGGCAGGAAGACCCCGTCATGGGTGGATGGCAGCGTGGAAACGCGAATAACCCAAGGACAGCAGGACCACGGCCCGCTGAGCACGCACGCGCACACGCGGGCGCACGTCCTGGGGGCCCAAGCTCCGCCCCTGGCCGAACCGCCCCGTCCCCGGACTCCCTCCTTCCTTTTCCGGACCAGCAACCTGGGTCTGCGCTGGGCCTGGGGCGCCCCCTGCAGGCTGAGGGAGGAGCCGTAGCCAGGCGCAGCCCGCCAGACCGCCCCGCGCAGACCCAGGCCCGACTGAGGCCAGGGTCCCGCAGACGCCGGCCCCCGCACCTTCCCCGGCGCGCGCGGTTGCCAAGGCGCCTTGGCAGCGCCCCCCGCCAGCCCCCGGCGCGCGCGGGCCCGGCTGCGGTTGCCATGGCTGCGGGAGGCGAGGGGGCGCGCGACCCGACGCCCCGCCCCGCCCCGGCGAGCCCCGCCCTCCCGGCCCGCCCTCCACGCCGCCAGCGCCAACGCCGCCGCCGCCGCCGCCACTGCCGCGGGGCGCGGGGGCTGCGGTGGGTGCAACTCGGCGCGGCGCGGACAGGAGGCGAGGGGGCCGCGCCAGGCCCGAAGCCGAGGCGGGGCTGGGCCGCCCCCGCCGCGCCCGCCCTCCCTCCCGGGATGCGGTGCTGAAGCCCAGCATGGCCGGCCCGGGCCCCACCTTCCCGCTGCACCGGCTCGTCTGGGCGAACCGGCACCGCGAACTGGAGGCCGCGCTCCACAGCCGCCAGGTGAGGCCCACCGGGCACCCGGGCTGTCCTCCGGGCCGCCCACCCAAAGCCAGGTCTCCGTCCTGGAAGCCTCCAGGCCTGATCCGAAGCCCGGGTCACCTGCCCCTCTCGCTTGAGCCTCTGGCCTTTGCTTCCAGCGCTGGGCCTTGCCCAGCCCTTCTCCCCGCTTCACACTGCATCCAGCCCCCGAATTCGCGCCACACCATCCCTGAGCCAGGCCAAGAACAAGCAGCCTGGTTCTGGTCCCCACGCGCGGCCAAACTCTTGACATCTGCAGCTGCACCTCTGCCTGACCAGGCCCGTCCGCGGAGCCCCCAGCTCTGTTCCTGGCAGAAGGCAGGAGAGGTGGGCAGGCCCTTCCCACCCGCCCCCTCCCCCTTCCTCTTAGGACACGCTGGCCACCCTCTGCCATTTCCATGGTCTGTCTGCTATCTCTATTTCCCACAATGACCCCCAACCATGTTCAGCCCAGTGGCCTTCTTGCTTCTCCTTACTTGCCCTGTGCTGAGTGTCCCGTCTCTCCCAGCACGACATTGAACAGGAGGACCCCCGGGGGCGTACTCCCCTGGAGCTGGCTGTGTCCCTGGGGAACCTGGAGTCCGTGAGAGTGCTCCTTCGACACAATGCCAATGTGGGCAAAGAGAGCTGCCAGGGCTGGGCAGGTACTACAGAGGGCAGAGGGGCTCCCCCCGAGGCTGGCAGCGGGGTTGGTGCGGCAGCGAGTGGTCAGGCCTGGGGCCGTGGATGAGCTCCGCCCCCCAGCAGCCTGGCGCCCCTAGTTCTGCAGGAGGCGGTCAGCACTGGGGACCCGGAGATGGTGCAGCTGGTGCTCCAGTATCGGGACTACCAGAGGGCCACGCAGAGGCTGGCGGGCATTCCAGAATTGCTCAACAAGCTCCGCCAGGTACAGCCAGGGCACAGAGGTGTGTGGCCAGCAGGGAGGAGTGGGGTGCCGTGTCAAGGGGCCATGACGGACTACAGGGGGTCCCTCTTGTCACCTACGCCGTCTGTGCCCCATGCTCTCCCAACACGGTAGACGACCTCCCTCTCTCTGGACCGTAGTCCAGGTTGCGTAGGAAAGAGAGGAGTCCAGGCCCGCATGGGTGACATCGGGCCCTGTGGGAGAAAAGCTGCGGCCGGCATCCCAGGTCCCTCCTACCAGAAACCTCAGCAGAGCTTTAGACCTGGGCCTCCTGGTGAACGCACGTTTCCTGGAGGCAGAGTTTCGGCTGCCCCAGCGGGGGTGGCCTGGTACCCGGGGCTCCTGTCCGCCCTCCTCAAGCAGGAAGGAGCCTGGCCGGGAGGGCACCCTACCTGGTGTCCCCCCCCACCCCAGGGGCAGGCCCAGGTCAATGACGAGGGGCCTCTGGGACCCGGGGGGGGAGCAGAAGTTCCCCCGGGGCCCCTCTGCAGGCTAGTGGCCAGGTGGAGGCTGACTTCCGGGCCCCGGATACTTTCCATCTGATGACTCCAAGACGTTTTGAGGGCCCCACTTAGCCCACCCTTTGCTGGGTGGGGTTTGGTTGCAGTGGGGGCGTGTCTGGGACATAGCAGCACTTTAAGACCTGCTGAGGGGCTGGGCTCCCAGAGGGGGCTGCGGACAAGGAGCCCCCCCAGGCCCGCTGGTCCCCGGCACCAGGCGGGCCCTGACAGGTGCTCCGGTCCATCTTAGGCCCCCGATTTCTACGTGGAGATGAAGTGGGAGTTCACCAGCTGGGGTGAGTTGGGGACCTCTCGGCTTCCGGCGGGCCCGGGGTGGCATCGTTGGGAAAGAGCCCGGGCGACCTCCACACCCCCCGCCCCTGCAGTGCCCCTCGTGTCCAAGATGTGCCCCAGTGACGTGTACCGAGTGTGGAAGCGGGGCGAGAGCCTGCGGGTGGACACCAGTCTCCTGGGCTTCGAGCACATGACCTGGCAGCGTGGCCGGAGGAGCTTCATCTTCAAGGGCCAGGGTGAGCTCCGGGGGGGAGCAGCCCGGGTTCTCCCGGGGCTCGTGAGGACGGCGCTGTTCTTCTCTCCTTTCCAGCTGTAGAAACAGAGGTGGAGGGCGGAGGGGCCCCGGGGGACGAGGCCTCACCCACTTAGCAGGGGGCCGGGGGCACCATGGCGGCCCTTTCCCCGCCGTCCGCGGCACAGCACTGACATGCCCCCCTCACGCACCCCTTCCGGCTGACAGAGGCAGGAGCCTTGGTGATGGAAGTGGACCACGACCGGCAGGTGGTGCACACGGAGACGCTGGGGCTCGCCCTGCACGAGCCGGAAGCGCTGCTGGCCGCCATGCGGCCCAGTGAAGAGCACGTGGCCAGCCGTCTCACCTCCCCGATCGTCTCCACCCACCTGGACACGCGGAACGTGGCCTTCGAGAGGTCAGTCGGGGCCCGGCCACGCTGCGGGCGGTGCCCTCGAGGCTCCTGGTTCGGGCCTCTGGGAGGCTGGGCCGCTCACAGAGGCTGCTCACAGAGGTGGGGGCGGGGGTCGCCGCGGGCCCAGTGGTCACTCAGATCAGACCCCCTGGGGCGACCTTCGGGGGCCCTGCACACCTGTCCGTAGGCAGAGGAGGCTAGGTCGGGGGTCCCCAGAGCCTTGACTTCTGACCTCTCGCGTCTTCCCGTGACAACAAGGATTGGGGCTGTGGCTCAGGGCGGCCGTTTGCCCCGGTGTTGGCTTCTCCGCAGTACGGCTGTTTCTGGGCCAGAGTCCTTTGTGAGTAGTAGCCGAGGAATCTGACCCTACCGGCCCGGCTGTTCTCGCTGACGACATGTGTCCCAGTTCGTGGAAGAGACTTCAGAACTACCTTAAAAAACAAACAAACAAAAAACAGCTTAGTCGGGATATAATTTTATACACCTTGTAGTTCACCAATTTAAAGCGTACGGTTCAGCGGTTTTTAGCATGTTCACAGATAGGCAGCTCTCCCCACAGGCGATTTTAGAACACGGTCCTCACCCCCAAAAAGAAATCGTTTCGCTACCAACTCCAGTGCCCTGCCCCCCCTCCCCCGGCCCCAGGCGACCGCTGATCGACTGTCCCTGCAGAGTCCCTTAGCCTGGACTTTCCCACGCATGGGATCCTCCACTAGGGAGCTTCTCGTGACTTCTTTCACTGAGCAGAGGCTTTCCGAGTTCATCCGGGTTGTAGCGCGGGACTCCTTCGTTCCTTCCACGGCGGTCCCTCGTACGGCTGTGCCGCATTCGCTTGTGGATTCGCCTACTGGCGGACAGTAGGACTGCTTCCATCTTTGGCCCGTTGCGAATAACGCTTCTGGAAACATCAGTGTACAAGTTTTTGTGTGGACATAAGTTTTCATTTCTCTTCGGCGCCGACCTCGGAGTAAAAGTGCTGAGTCACGTGGTAACTGGACATTTAACCGTTAGAAGACCTGCCAGATCGCTTACCTAGGGGGCTGCAGCATCCTACCGACGCCCCCCCTCCCGCAAGCCGTTCCAGGTTCTTCATGTCCTCACCAACCCTTGATGTTCGTTTATTTACTTTTGGATTTTAACCACCGTGGTGGTGGGTGTGAGAGGTGGTATCTCATTGTGGCTTTGGTTTGCGATTCCCTCGCGACTAGCGGTACCGAGCCCCTTTTCGTGTGCTTGTTGGCCCTCTGTGTATCTTCTTTGGAGAAGTGTCTATTCGGATCCTTTGCGCATTTAAACAATTGGGTTATCTTTTTAAATATATATATATCTATATATTTTAAGGTTTCTTTATTTATTTTGAGAGAGAGGGAACGAGCACGAGCAGGGGAGGGGCAGAGAGAGAGGGAGAGAGAGAAAGAATCCCAAGCAGGCTCCGCGCTGCCAGCGCAGAGCCCGAGGCAGGGCTCGAACTCACCAACCCTGAGATCGTGACCTGAGCTGAGATCGAGAGTCGGATGCTTAACCCGCTGAGCCACCCAGGCGCCCCAACCATTGGGTTGTCTTTTTATCACTGAGTCGCAAGAGTTCTTTACATACTCTGGATGTCCCTTATCAGGTCCATGCTCTGCAAATATTTCCTTCCATCTTGCGGGTTGACTTTTCATGGTCTGGACGATCTCCTTTGAAGCACAAGTTTTTAATTTGCACGAAATCCAATGCCTCCGTCGCTTCTTTTGTCACCTGCCCTTCCAGCGTCACATCTACCAATATTTCATCGAACCCAAAGTCACAAAGATGTTCCCCCGTGTTTTCTTCTGCAAGTTTTCTATTTTTTAGCTCTTATCTTCTGATCCAGTTTGAATTCGTGTCTGTGGCAGGTAAGGGTCCGACCTCCTTCTTTCAGAGGTGACGATCCGCTTGTCCCAGCACCGTGTGTTCAAAAGACTGTTCTTTCCCCATCGAAGGGTCTTGGCACGCTTGGGGAAACTCAGTCGACTCTCGATTCCGTCCCATTGATCCCTGTCGGTCCTCGTGCTGCCGCCACAGTATCTTTTTTTTTTTTTTTTTAACATTTATTTATTTTTGAAAGACAGAGACAGGGCATGAGCAGGGGAGGGGCAGAGAGAGAGGGAGACAGAATCCGAAGCAGGCTCCAGGCTCTGAGCCGTCAGCACGGAGCCTGACGCGGGGCTCGAACCCACAAACCACGAGATCATGACCCGAGCCGAAGCCGGACGCTCAACCGACTGGGCCCCCCGGGCGCCCCCACGCTGTCTTAATTAAGTGCTGCCTTGTAGTGAGTTTCAAAGTCGGAAAGTATGTGTCTTTTGACTTTGTTCTTCTTTCTCAGGATTATTTTGGGCATTCTGGGCCCCTTACAATTTCACATGAATTCTAGATTCAGTCTGTCACTTTCCACAAAGAAGCCAGGTGGGATTCTGATAGGGTTTGCGCTGAATCTGTAACTCGGCTTAGGGACTACTGCCATCTTCACAATGTTGAGTGTCCCCTACCAGGGACACGTGATCGTTTCCCACTTACTTAGGTCTTTAAGTTGTTCTTGTCACTCACAGCTCTGAATTTCCCTCAAATCACTGCTTTAGCTGCGTCCCGTAAGTTTGGATGTATCGTATCTTCCCTTCCATTTGTCTGAAAGCATTTTCTGATTTCTCTTTTGATCTATTCATCGATCCTTTGGGTTTTTTAGGAGTGAGCTGCTTACTTTCCACACATTTGTGAGTTTCCCAAATCTTTACACCGTTACCAATTTCTTATTTCATTCTCTTGGACTTGGAGAATATACCTTGTAGGATTTTTCTCCTTTCAGTTTTATCGAGGCTTCTTTTATGGCCTCACGTCTGATGCATACTGAAGAATGTTCCACGTGCACCTGAGAAGAATGCGTGTTCTGTTGTGGCTGGGTGGAGTGTCCTAGGGAAGTCTGTTAAGTCTGGTTTATAGGGTCATTCAAGTTTTCTGTTTCCTTGTTGATCTTTTGTCTACTTGTCCTGTCCCTTACTGAAAGTGGGCTGTTGACGTCTTGCAATTATTATTGTCGTACTTTTATTTTTCATTTTTTTATTATGGCAAATTTCAAACACGTATGTATGAAAGGAGAGAGAATAGTTAGAAAGTCCTCATCACCCTACTTCAACACTTACCAACATTCTGCCTATCTTGTTGAACCTATTCTTCCTTGCTTTTGTCCTTTTTACCCCAGATTTATTTTATTTTATTTTATTTTATTATTTTATTTTAATGTTTATTTATTTTTGAGAGAGAGAGAGAGAGGGAGAGAGGGAGGAGCAGAGAGAGAGAGGGAGACACAGAATCCAAAGCAGGCTTCAGGTTCTGAGATGTGAGTTCAGGGCCCGATGCAGGGCTCGAACTTGTGAACAATGAGATCATGACCTAAGCCGACGTCGGACACTTCACCGACTGAGCCACCCAGGGGCCCCTACCCCGGATTATTTTAAAGCACATCCCAGATGTCCTATCATTTTAACAGTAAATGCTTCTGCGCATGACTCCAACATAGAAGGATGTTTTCTAAAACCAGCCCCACACCATTATCACACCTAACAAAATTCCTGATAATCCCTCTGTACTTCTTAGTCCCCAGTCCTGGTCGCATGGTCCCCAGCCGTCCAGGCATCCCCTGCAAGGCCCTTGCGTGTCTCACAGTGGGAAGGCTAATTGGAAGGGCTCTCCGGAAGGGAAGGCTCTGGCTAGAGCTGAGGGGCACGGGTCCTCACGAGCTCTTGTTTGGTCTGTTTCAGGAACAAATGTGGTATCTGGGGCTGGCGGTCTGAGAAGATGGAAACCGTTAGCGGCTACGAGGCCAAGGCAGGAGAGGCTAGTGGTGGGGGCTGGGGTAGGAGACAGGGCCCAGGAACTCCACCCCTTCTCCACGTCCACCCGTGTGGAAGAGAGACAGAGTAGCCCCTGGGCTCCGGAAGCCCCGTGCGGCCATGGGGAACTCAGTGGGGCCCGAGCGCCCCGCCCTGCCGAGCACGTAGGGATCGCCCCGCCACCAGCCCCGACCCAGGTCACCCAGATGAAATGAGGGGCATCTTCCCCTCAAAACTGAGTCCCCACGGTTCAGACCCTGCCACCTCCTGCACTGTGGGGGGCGAGGTCCTGTCTGTCCCTGCGGAGAGGAGGGCTCGGGTCCTGTACTGGTGAGGCTGAGTGTGGGAAACAGGCTCTGAGCCCTCAGCTTCCCCCCCGCCCCCCGGTGTCCCCCCTGCTCCCCAGGTATACAGTGCCACCAACGTGGAACTGGTCACACGCACGCGCACGGAGCACCTCTCTGATCAGGACAAGTCGAGGAGCAAAGGTAAACCCAGGTGCGCCTGCCTGCGGCCCAGCCACACCGTACGCCGGGGTCACCCTGCTCCGGGGTCGGGGCAGCGTCTGGCACAAGCTGGGAGGCCTCCCCGTTCCCGCGTGCTCGGTGGATGGCGGGGGGAGGGGGGGGGCAGTCTGGGGCCCGCAGCCCGAAGTCTCCTCACGGGCTCCCACCCCTTCTCCGCAGGAGGGAAGACTCCCTTCCAGTCCTTCCTCGGGATGGCCCAGCAGCACGCCTCTCACAGCGGGGTGAGCCGGGCCCGGGGGGCTGGGGGCCGCGGGCAGGGCACCGCAGGGCCGGGCCGGGCCGCGCAGCCGCCCTCCTGAGCCCTAAGCCCGGTCCTGGGGCCCTCCCAGGCTCCCGTGCAGCAGGCCGCCAGCCCCACCAACCCCACAGCCATTTCCCCCAGTGAATACTTCGACCCCAACTTCAGCCTGGAGTCGAGGAACATCGGCCGCCCCATCGAGATGTCCAGCAAAGTACAGAGGTGAGGTCTCGGGGCTGGCTTGGGGACCTCCCTCAGGGACAGGGATGCCACCCGGCCCCCCGAGCCTCTCGTAGACTCCTGTCACACATGGGGCCCGCCAGAGTGGGGGACCCACTCACCCGGCCGGCTTCCTTCTAGACTCTCCTCGTTGGGGGCGGAGCCAGGTCTGTCTTATCCGTGCTCCGTCGGCAGGGGGCTTGGACCAGAGGGCTGGTGACTCTTCTTTGGTGAATGAATGAATGAATGAAGAATGAATGAATGAATGAAGAGTGAGCAGCACCACCCGTTTATGGTTTTCTGTTCAGTGGAATGAACACTTACTGGAGGCCAGCTTGTGGCAGAGGGCTAGGGCTCACAGCTGTACCGTCTCCTGGCTTTGGGGCCCCAGGAAATGTCTTCCCCTCCGCGAGTCTGTTCTCTTCCTCAGTAAAATACCAGTCACTCTTAGCCACCTGCTCACAGCGGTGCTAAGAGGATCTCGTGAACCGTGACACAGAACTTACGATGAGCCCAGCACTGCCCTAGGAACCACAGACAGACTTAGCCAGTGTGTGGTGGGCTGGGGATTTGAACCCGGGTCGTCCTGACCCCTGGGCTTTGCCGGACCCAAAAGTATGGCAAAGTCTGAGGCCCTGGGCGGCGGTGGGCTGGGGAGGAGGACCTGGCTGTGGACGAGCCCATGACTGAAGCCAGCAGCCCGGCCCTCCCCGCTCCATCCGGAGGAGTGGAGCTCCGTCAAGCTCCCGCAGGCGCCAGCCTGGGCCCGGGGTCTGGGGGCAGCTCGGGCAGTAGGCCCAAAGGATAGAAGCTCCTAGGGGAGGCAGGCGGGGGCAACCTAGCGGGCGAGAGGGCCCCTCAGGCCTGGCAGGGGGCGTGAGTCCAGGCAGGTGTCCAGAGCGGGTGGGTCTCAGCAGAGGGGCCACCAGGAGTTCCTTGACTCACGTCCTGTGCAGGTTCAAGGCAACACTGTGGCTGAGCGAGGAGCACCCGCTGTCCCTGGGTGACCAGGTGACGCCCATCATTGACCTGATGGCTATCAGCAACGCGCACTTTGCCAAGCTGCGTGACTTCATCACCCTGCGCCTCCCCCCCGGCTTCCCGGTCAAGATCGGTGAGGGGTGGTCTGGGGCAGCCGGGGGGGTGGTGGTGGAGGTCTTGGGCAGCTCCCGGGGGTGGGGCCGGCCTCGGGCTCAGGCTCAGCTGTCTCCTTACAGAGATCCCCCTTTTTCACGTGCTCAACGCCCGCATCACCTTCAGCAACCTGTGCGGCTGTGACGAACCCCTGAGCTCGGTGTGGGTGCCGGCCCCCAGCTCTGGCTCCGCCGCCACAGCCTCAGGTACCGCCGCGGGCAGGGGGCCGGCCGGTGCTGCTCGCTGGCCCCTGAGCCCTGGGGCTGAGTGCTGCCCTCTGCCGCGCAGGGAGCCCTTTCCCGTGCGAGGTGGACCCCGCCGTGTTCGAGGTGCCCGAGGGGTACAGCGTGCTGGGCGCGGAGCGCAGCGAGCCCCTTCGCGACGAGGACGACGACCTGCTCCAGTTTGCCATCCGCCAGAGCCTGCTCGAGGCGGGCGCCGAGGCGGAGCAGGTGGGGCGCGGGCAGGGCCCGGGCCCTGGGGCTGGGCGGGGGCGCCAGAGGTGACAGCTCCGGGCTCCGTCTGCCGCAGGTCACCGTCTGGGAAGCCCTGACCAACACCCGGCCCGGTGCCCACCCTCCTCCCCGAGCCACCGCTTACGAGGAGCAGCTTCAGCTGGAGCGGTGAGGCCCGCTGGGACCTACTGGGACAATGTCTCGGCCTGCCCTGCCCCCAGGGGCCTGCCAGCCAGAGGGTCCTTGGCTGGTGGCGGTGGGGCGCGGGGAGGTGCTGGTCCCAGGGTCCCATGCCCTCTCCGAGGCCACCCTCCGTGAGCAGCACTGCCTGCCATCAAAGGGAGCATGAAGATGGAGGGAACAGGGCGGGTGCCCTGCCTCGTCTCTTCTCTCCGGTCTCCCGGGTCCCAGCCACCTTGTCCTCGCCCTCGCCCTCGTCCTCCATAGCTGTGTCCCAGCCCTTGACCCTCTTCCCCAGCCTCAGCGCTCACTGGTCTGTTCTCCCCTCTCAACGCCTTGCCTGGAAGGGCCCTCCAAGAAAGCCTGCGGATGTCCACAGAGCCCAACGGCCCAGAGTCCCCTCACAGGACGCCCCCGGCCCCGGCCCCCCCAAGCTTTGAGGAGCAGCTTCGCCTGGCCCTGGAGTTGTCTTCGAGGGAGCAGGAGGAGCGGGAACGGCGGGGGCAGCAGGAGGAGGAAGACTTACAGAGGATCCTGCGGCTCTCGCTCACAGAGCACTGAGCACCGAGTACCCAGCCCCCGGGAGGGTTGTCCGGTCTGCTGCCCCACCTGCTTTTGTAATTTATTTATTTATAAACTGTCTGCTGCGAAGCCGGGGGCCTGGAGCCCTGGGGATGGGCTTGCATTGGAGACCAAGGTGGAAATAAAGAGACTTTCAGCAGCAGGCTTGTTCTGCTCAATGGGGAGACGCGGTGGGGGAGGCGACGTCGTGGGGAGACACCGTGGGCAGTGGCCTCAGACCTGGGTTTGAATCCTGGCTGTGGCCCCCTTAGCTTCTCTGAGCCTTAGTGTGCTCAGCTGCAAAGTGAGACCACCTCCCAGCCCCCAGGGCTGTTGGGAGGGTGAAGTGAACCAACAAACCAACACAATGTCAAGTCCCTCACAGAGTAGGTACCTCATAAATGTTCGTTCCCTGCAGTCTGGTTCCACCTATTGGGGACCCAGGTTCCTGCTGCCACTTATCCGGGCTTTCCCGGAACCCACCCCTGCTCCTGTCAAGGAAGGGAAAGGCTGGGCCTCCAGAGTACTCCCAGCCAGCCGGGAGGAGCCGCTGCACCCCAGGCCTGGGTTCCTGCTTGTTCTATTCGAGCGTGTTCTGAGTGACTTTGCACTAGTCCCTTCCCGGTGCTGCGGCCTGAGCCTGCTCGCTTCTGCCCTGCTCACCTCCGAGGTGGCCCGGAGGATCGCCTGGGAGCTCCATGGGTTAGTTCTAAGTTCTGCCCGACCTCCCCCGAAGCTCTGCATGTCTCCCAATGATTCGTGCAGAGAGTGGACCAGTCAGCAAGAAGAAATAATTCTGGGGTGCCCCCCAACCTAAGAGACCTACTATGTCTGATCGGCTCCAAGAGCTGTGTCCCCAGTCCTGCCTCCCTAGGTCCCATCTCTTCTGGGGAACCGAACGGTTGAAGCCCAAAGCAGCACTCAGGTGACCTAAGTGGGCGGAGCCAGGAGGGCAGGGGCAGGGGCGCCTCCTGGGAGGAGGGGCCGAACCCCGAACCCCGGAACGAACCCCGGAACGAAGACTGCGAGTTGCCGGACCTCCGGCCACTTCCCTCCGAGTCGCCTCGCTCCGCACCTGCGCCCCGCCCCGGGCCCGCCCCCAACGTGTTCAGGGGGCGGGGGCGAGGCGGCCGAACCCGAGGAGACGCGAAGGGAGGGGCGGCGGCTGCTCGGTGCTGGCTCCGCAGACCGGGTTGGACGCGGGCTGGACGCGTGTCTGGCCCTTTAAGGGCCGCCCCCGAGGAGGTGCCAGGCCCTGGTGGCTCCGGTCTCTCCTTCCTGGTCCTGCGGGGCAGGGACTGTCCGTGGGGCTGTGGGAGGGCACCGTACCCGGACCGGCCCAGGTGTCCCCGGCCTGGCCCCATGGCCCTGGTCACAGTGAGCCGCTCCCCCCCGGCCAGCGGCCAGTCCACGCCTGTGGGGCCCACGGTAAGTCTGTGCTCCAGCCCACGCAGTTGGCTGCCAGCTGGGCCCGGGGGAGCGCGTCCTGCCCACTGCCAGCCTCCCCGTGAGCTGAGGGTGTGGGGAGGGGACCCCAAGTGTCTCACTGGAAGGGATTGGGAGAGGGTCTGGAGGCTCCCAGGAACTTAGACCCAGGCAAGATCTGGAGCCCCGAGCACCAGCCCAGCCTGCAGAGGCCCTACCCTCTTCCAGGCCCAGATCTGGGCCAACCCTTTGGACATCTCCAGCACCCCCACCCACTCACATCCCGGCCGCCCTACCTGGACCTGGGCCCAGGCTCCCCCGGTGCCTCCGGGTGGGGAGTGGACTAGGGTGGGAAGGGATCTGAGACCTTTCCTGGTTCCAGTCCCCAGTTGGGGGGGAGGGTTTAGGGGAACGACCCCACCTCCCACCCCCCACCCCAGGAGCCTTGAGAGCAAGAAGAGAGTCCTTGCCACCCCCCACCTCACTCTGCCCTGGGGGCTGCTTTCTCAGCAGGACCAGGCAGCCAAGCGGAGAAGCCGGCTGCAGCGAAGGTGAGCACCTCTCCCCAACCGAGAGCACTACCTCCGGCCGCCGGGCCTGGCCACTGCCCTCCTGGAAGACTCCCGGCCAGCGCCAGCTACTGCATCTGTGGGGCAGTGTTGCCAGTGGGCACTGCTGGTGGGCACAGTGGGCCTGCGGCGCTGACCTGGCTGCCTTTGCTTTTATCTTCCTCCCGGTCAGTGGGGGCTCCTCCACCACTATTCCGGACCCTGGCTCAGGCCAGTAGTCACAAGCCAAAGGGACAGGGATGGGACAACTGGGCCCGAGTACCCCTGGGTCCCCACCAAGTTCACAGCATCTCCAGAGACAGGCCGGGGAGGGGGGAGGGAAAGGGAGCAACCCTTGCCCCCACCCTTAAGCAAGTGGGTCGGGGGCGTGAGAGCCCCCAAGTCAGTAGTGCCCCAAATGTGGAGGCCTCAGCACTTGGGAGCTGGTGAGAGATGCACAGTCTCAGGCCTACCCCAGACCTATCGACTCTCCCGGAAAGAGGCCCAACACCTGTTCTAACAAGCCTGGTGGGTGACTCTGGAGCACGTCTGTCCGGAGGGGTATGACGGACTGTAAAATGGTTTCCCTGTTGCCCTGCCAGGCAGAGCTTTGCCGTGCTCCGTGGGGCTGTCCTGGGCCTGCAGGACGAAGAGGACACCGGAGAAGCAGCTGACGCTGGCCCTGAGGCAGCGGAGGGACCCCCGGGTGAAGAACAGCCCCACGGGGACCAGACAGACGACGGGCAGGGGCCCCAGAGTCCCCGGAAGCAGGAACAGAGCCAGCACCTGCACCTCATGGTGGAGCTGCTGAGGCCACAGGACGACATTCGCCTGGTGAGGGG
>PITB01023509.1:0-25597 GCA_004024585.1 Paradoxurus hermaphroditus
AACATTTACTAAGACTCTACCTACACTGCACGTAATCTGCTCATATCCTAGAACATTGTTTGTGTGTTTGGTTGTTGATCTGGAGTGCTGAAATTATGAGGGGGGAAAGTCCCTCCAAGTCATCCTTTGGCACCACCACTGGCTGTCGGCAGAGCAGATGAGAATTACACAGTAGTGAGCTGGCCATCATTAGGTCGCTTCAGGTCCTTCTCTAGGGACTGAGATGCTCCAGGTCCCAAAATTAAGACTCCCTCCACTTTGGGTGGTGCTCGACTGTCTGCCCCTGTGCCCACAGCTGGATAACGTCTGTCCCTCTAGAAATGGAAACTCTTGCAGCCACTGCTCTTGGGGCCTTTCCGTTTCTCAGAAGGATCATTCAGCCCTCCTCTGCACGCATTCTTATGTCAATTCGAAAGTCTAATTCTCAGCTGAGAATCTTTTTGCCAGTTTCTAGGAACACAAAATGACAATACTAACCTTAACTAACCCTTTATCCTGCCCATTTTACAAATGCTGGGCCTGAGGCGTAAACATATCAGGTTAAGTTCTTTCTACCATGAACAAGGTCTACGCTGTGAATATTTTCCACCTTCTTGACAACATGCTCAAGGCAGTTCATTTATGAATTTGGCTTGTCTTCCAAAACCCGAGCCACAGGTGGGGCTGAGTGTAAAATCAGAATCTGTAATGCTTGCTGCTTCTTTTTGAAAACATAGACAATATAAGACACTAAAGAGATTATAAATGCTGTAGTTGAAAATTCAACGAGAAACACCCCAGTGGTGCCCACAAAGCCATTTTATGGAATTGTTTTTGTCACTGCAGCTCTTGTCCTGGTCCTGACCAAGTTCTTCCTTCTCTACAAACTAAGTACCTGGTCATCCAGAGCTGCTCTGGCCCTGTGGCATCTCCACAGGATGACTGTAGTGCCTCCTTCACTGGGGAACAGTGAGGATTATGAGATATTGCTTAGCACCTGGTACTGCACAGGGGAGACTCTCCAAAATGTTTCTTATCATTATTGTTATTCTTGTTATTAAGACCCACCCATATATAGACCTCCAGAGGAAGGCAGACTATGAATCTTGCCTTCTCTCTCAAGTTACCAGTCTTTCCTGCCCTCCTCCATCAAAGCACAGCCTCCTGACCTCAGCCTCATTCTCCACCACAGAAATTGGGGCTGCCCTGCCAGCCAGCTTTCATTCCTTTCTCTCTCAGCCACCACACAGCAGTCTGTCCTCCCCTACCTTCATGGAGTTAATGCTGACAATGAAGCGTCAGGGAAAAGTGCTCAACCTTCTCACCAAATACATTCAGTGTTAAAACCCACACCTCAAATGCACTGTACACTCTTCATCTGAGCCTAGACTGGAACATTTATACTGATAGAAGGCCTACTTTGGGGGGTCAAAGTGATCCTTTGCGTTCAAACAACAAATGACCAGATCACATGAGTTTAAGTTTAATTCCTTTCACCAACCTTTATCAAGTCCTCCACTTCATGGAAGTCCTAGATGAGGAGAAAAGACAAGACCATTGTAAAACAGGCAAGCTGACAGTTGTATACAGTTCATCACAATAGTGAGAAAGAGCTGACCTGGGGGTGGGTTGGATAAAGAGGTAGATCCAGGATGATGCCATCTTCTGCTCTCCTGGCCTTTAGTTCCCCACTCAGAGTGACAAAGGTTAGAGTGCTATTCACGTTTTCTGACCAAAAAAAAAAAAAAATTGTCTCACTTTTATCAATTACAAAGGAATTTTGAAAGGAAATCAAGAAATAGGAAAATAAACTTTGTCATATATTTGCACATCTGTTTTGATCACTATTGTGTTTTCCTAGATTCCCTGGCAGTGCTGCCTTTTCCCATAAGGAGGGCTCCAAGTTTGGGTTACTGAGGTCCAGAGTAGAGAAAGCCCTCGCTGGAGTCTCACTTGAGAACCAAGAACATAACTGGCTGGACTTGACATCATATTGCAAGGCTTCAAATGCCAGCTTCTTTATGCTTACTAACTGTGACTTTGAGCAAACTATTTAACCTCCTCAATTTCTTCATTAATAAATGGGGTAAAAATTAAACCTACCTCGTAGGGATGCAATAGTGTTTTCTAATGCAGATTTTTAAATATGCACTATAGAGTTACAAATAATACTAGTCTAAGATAGCCAAAGGGATGACAAGTAGAATATACAAATTATGAACAACAGTCTAATAGGAACAAATCAGGCTTACCTTAAATAAACCAAGCTATACATAAAATTATTTGAATTTGGGTCTTCATGTTACTGACACAACTTAGGCCACTTATCTGACCTCATTGTGGGTAACATTTTTAGTGAAAACAAAGATTTGTGACCTAATTCTTTCCTCCTCCTTAATATTTCTGTAAAACTTAACCATATCTAGAAGGTAAGGAAAATTGGCATTGTTGATTAGCTTTCACTAAATATAAAATTTATACTCTAAAACCTAGAGTTTAATTTTTCTCATTATAATTGGTGGAAGACATCATTATTTACAGAGCATATTTTCATAACTTATCTAACCTTAAGATCATCCTATGGGGGATATGAAGGGTATTATTCCAAATCTTTGCCTCACATCAACCACTGGGGGTTTTCAAAAGGCACTCAATCCAACTTCAGTAAAATCTACTTTTCAAGACTGAGTTCCTAAACAATATTTCAGATTATTAGCCTGACTTCATTCTTGTCCCACAGAAACCAAAATTGTCTTTTTAGGACATATAACGGATTACATTGTAGAGGGGCCTTGACCTGACTCTCAATGTTATCTCCTGCCAGTCACCCCCAGAGGCTCCAGCCACTCCGAGTATACAGGCTGCTCTTCGGGCTCTGCGTTGCTGCTGCCTCTGGCTCCTTCTCACAGTCTAGCTCTTTGCACAGATGGCTTCATATTCTTCAGCCTAAAGGTCCCTTCTCTAGTGGGTGCTGTTGTCCAGAATCTCAACCTTCCCCTCTCAAGGCAAGGAGTAGGTGAGGCAATGAAATACAGAAGAACAAATTTAAGGAGGCATCTGCTCTCAGGTGCAGCCTGAAGGCTTGATTGTCGCCTCCTTCACCCAGCCCCAACTGGGTTGTGGAGGGTGTTGGTGACCGATAGCTCTCAGCTGAGTCCTGCTCTGTGAATTGCCCTTGGGTGAGTAGAGCTACTTTACCCAAAGTCATGCTGTTTTTCTGGGCATTGGCGGCTGGTCAATGGAAGCTATAAAGGCCTGAACCTTTGCTTCTGTTTGGAACTATACGACTTGAAGAACCTTGGCAGCTTTAGACCTCCCCGTGGATTGGGCTTAGACCTTTCTTTGTTGCTACCACTTTGCAATTCACCTTCTCACTCTGTTCTATTCTGCTTTCTTTACTCCCCTACGAAAATTGATCCCAAGAATACTGGGGATTCTGCAGTTCTTCCAGCATGTGTTGTGTCTCAGAGTCTGCTTCCTGGGGAAACTCGCCCTGTAACACCTTCCCTACCACCTCCATCTAAGTAACTCCCCCGAGAACCTCCTTTTCCAACACTGCACTCGCTACAGTTACCCTCAGTCATATCGTCCTGTGTATTTCCTTGTTTAACTTTCTGTTTGTTATCTGTGCCTATTCATGCCCTCTACTTTTAGGGCATTTCTAGGCATCTCTCCCCTGCCCCATTCCCACAAAGCCCTGACCTTTATTACACTAAACGTAGCTAGGATGAAAACTGGTAGGATTGAGGTGCTGCATCATCTCTTCCCAAGGTAAATGTATAATAGGCGGGGCTCAGGAATCTCTAAACTTCAGAGTAAAGAATCTCTTGTGAGGGGAGTTTGACTGGCACAGTCTGTAGAGCATGTGACTCTTGATCTCGGAGTCCTGAGTTCAAGCCTCAGGTTGGGCATACAGTTTACAGAAGGAGGAGGTGGAGGAGGAGCTGTTGCGAAATGAATTTCAATGTGGGTGGGGACATATTCAGACCAAAAAGTGCCTTATGGTTCCCAGATATTACATCATATGAGATGCCTAGTTTGTCTTACAAGCTCACCCCCTGTGTTGGTCAGAGACCAGAGAGCTCCTCTTCAAAATAAAATGGCATTCTAGGGAACACTGACCATGGCTTTCCAACATGCCTGGCACATATTGAGGAAGGTCAAAGTCTTGGGGGCTATTTTTGTTTCGGTGTGTAATGAATTGCATGAAATAGATTCTGCGATGTCTTTATACCAGTCGCTTTGATTCATCACAAAGAGTTTGTGAGAATTTTTTAAAATATTGGCTGTTTGCTAAATGATGGGTTCATAAAAGAAAATCACATTACTTATTTTGTAAAACAGCACAGCTGCAGAAGCCAGGGTAGCGTGGCCACAGAGAGGAACCTCACTCGCCGGCGTAAACCACCTTAATCCAAAGCAGGAACCTTCAGAGGAGGAAAAGCCAGAGAGAAACAAGATCATTCCCATACAAGTGGGTTACAAGTTTTTCATTTTATTATTCTTTTCTAAATATTTCCCTAGCATGATTAATAGCTGAAAGGAGGAGTGAAGGAGGCCAGCATCCTCAGGCTCCCCGGTGTCGATCTGGAGCTAAAATGTTCAATCACCCAACACCTGCTCCCCCAAATCAACTGAAAACCGAATCAGAATCTCCCCTGCTCTTCTCCTATCTGCATGCAAATAGTAAGTGGGCATCTCTCTTAAATATCACTCCCCCGCTGGAAAAGCAGCTTCTGGTACCATTCAAAAATGTTTAAAAAAAAAAAAAAAGTATATTTACTTTGTGTAAAGTTGTCGGTTGGGTGCAGTTTTCGGATAAAAGCAGTTTCAGAAAGGTTCATTTCTCTTGCAATTTTTTGATGCATGTCTTCATCCAATGTCTAAATTAGAAACAAAAGTTTATTGAGACTCCAGAAAAACAAATGAGAGCGCCTTGGACAGCAACCGCCATTAGTTAATAATACAGCTTATTAATATTAGAAGTTACATGCTTCACAGGAAATAATTGCCAAGGAAGTCCAGATACTTTTACAAAGTTTGTTTCTCAGAAATCTATGCTTGTAGCACCCTTCATAGGGTGTAGATGCTCAGAGCTGGAACAGACTCTGGAAAACTTACTGGCCTGGCCTATTTTCATCAGACTTTTATCTAATCTATCTGAGAGCATGTGCTCTCTTCTAAACAATCTCCACAAAGAGAAACTTCACAATCTCCCTTCTTGTTGAATAAAAAGATGTTCAGCATCCACTCTGGGTAGGCTGGCCCATTCTGCCCCCATTTATACATGGTTTGCTCCCTTTCATAAGTCAGGCCTCAGGCCAGAGGTCACCTCCTACAGGAAGCCTTCCAGACTGCTTTGTCTAAAGGCTTTGTCTCCTCCCAGAGCTTAGGCCACCTGAATTTACTCAGTGTGTCCCTTTGTTGTCTGTCTCCCACCACCTAGGGGACATTATGAAGGAATTATGAGAGCATACAATGTGCTACCTTGCTTTGTCCTGGCTTAGAACAATGTCCTATATTCATCCCAGCATGGTAGGAGATCAGTAAACATTTGCTGAAGGAATACATGATTCACTTCATCTTCATTTTTACTTTATTTTTTATGTGAGCTCTATGCCCAACATGGGGCTTGAACTCATGACCCTGATATCTTTTTTTTTAAAGTCAATTTATTGTCAAATTGGTTTCCATACAACACCCAGTGCTCATCCCAACAAGCGCCCTCCTCAGTACCTGTCACCCTTTCTCCCCCCTCCCATACCCTCCTCAACCCTCAGTTTGTTCTTAGTATTTAAGAGTCTCCTATGTTTTGTCTTCCTCCCTCTCTGTGGTTTTCCCCCCTCTTCCCCTCCCCCATGGTTTTCTGCTAAGTCTCTCAAAATCCACCTATGTGTGGAAACATATGGTATCTGTCTTTCTCCAACTGACTTATTTCACTTAGCATAATACCCTCTAGTCCCATCCATGTTGCTACATATGGCCAGATTTCATTCTTTCTCATTGCCACATAGTATTCCATTGTATATATGTACCATATCTTCTTTATCCATTCGTCAGTTGATGGATACTTAGTCTCTTTCCATGATTTGGGTATTGTCAAAAGTGCTGCTATAAACATCAGGGTACACGTGCCCCTATGCATAAGCACTCCTGTGTCTCTTGGGTAAATTCCCAGCAGTGCTATTGCTGGGTCATAGGGTAGTTCTATTTCCTTTTTTTTGAGGAATCTCCACACTGTTCTCCAGAGTGGCTGCACCAGTTTGCATTCCCACCAACAGACCTTGATATCAATAGTCACGTGCTCTACTGACTGAGCCAGCCAGGCACCCCACTTTATCTTCATTTTCAAAACCCTCAGTATAGATATTTTTATCTACTTGCCTATGAAGAAATCAAATACAGAGAGGTTATATAATACCCTAAGGTCATACTATACCTAATAAATGGGAGAGTGATTAAGAGTGTGGGCTTTGTAAATGGTAACAACCAGTGAATCTAGAGGAAGGTATATGGATATTCACTGTACCATTCTCAAACTTTTCTGTAAGTTCTTAATTTTTCAAAATAAAATGGTTAAAAAACCTGGGTCCGGTCCTAGTAACAGTGCAAGAGTGGGCGAGTCACTTAATCTCATGGAGCCTCAGTTTCCATACCTTTAAAATGAGGAGAACAGGGGCGCCTGTGTGGCTCAGTTGGCTGAACGTCCAGCTCTTGATTTCAGCTCAAGTTCAGGTTTGTGGGATCAAGCCCCGCATTGGGCTCTACACTGACAGCACAGAGGCTGCTTTGGATTCTCTCTCCCTCTCTCTGCCCCTCCCCCGGTCAAGCTCTTGTTCTCTCTCTCTCTCTCAAAATAAATAAACTTTAAAATGAGGACAACAGTGTACGTAAGTGAAAGAGTTACTGTAGAGACACATAAAATACACCTACATATATTTACACAGATTCGTTTTAACTCAAGAAAAAAAATGGGTCAGAAATATGAGTTTTCATTTGGAGAATGAAAATCAACTTTTTAATCAACAAATGCTCACTAGTTAGATTTTGAATTCTAAAGAAGTCTCAAGACAAATGTATTGTTCCTTTGGCCAAATGTACTATCCCTGAGCCCCTGCAACCCAGAAATAAGATTTACAACTTTATACTAATAAATTCATAATTCACTTATCTGACTTATGCAAATTAAACACCCATTATCTTTTAGTTGATGCACATTCTTTTGAAACACTTTCTGCACATTCTTTTGAAACACTTTCCACACCCTCATATAAGGTAAAAACAGTGGTTATTTTTTAAATTATCAGTTGGTATAAAAATCCTAGTGGACTCCCTAAGCTTTTCTTAAAGGAGCACTGTATACAAAATCTGTAGATGCTCTGTAGTCCATAGAATGAGAAATCGCTTAAGAAATTGTTATTTTTTGGGATGCCTGGCGTCCACGCCAGGTGGACACCTGGCTCAGCTGGTTAAGCATCTGGCTCTTGGTTTCGGCACAGGTCATGATCTCATGGTTTGTGCGTTCGAGTCCTACATCAGATTTCGCACTGACAGGGTGGAGCCTGCTTAGGATTCTTTCTCTCTCTCTCTCTCTCTCTCTCTCTCTCTCTCTGCCCTTCCCCCGCTCACTCTCTCTCCCTTTCTTTCTCAAAATAAATAAATAAATGTAAAAAAATTGGTATTTATTGCCTGAGAACTCAAACATAACACAATGGATTTGTGTTTTAGTTAACACTTTTCTTTCAAAAGATTAAATTGAGGGGCGCCTGGGTGGCTCAGTTGGTCAAGCGGCCGACTTTGGCTCAGGTCATGATCTCACGGTCTGTGAGTTCGAGCCCCGCGTCGGGCTTTGTGCTGACGGCTCAGAGCCTGGAGCCTGCTTCTTCAGATTCTGTGTCTCCCTTTCTCTCTGCCCTTCCCCTGCTTATTCTCTCTCTATGTCTCTCAAAAGTAAATAAACGTTAAAAAAATTTTTAAAAAAAGAATAAATCGAATAATGCACATAAAGTGCTCATCACAGTGTCCAACACATAGTAAGTGCTTGATAAATGTTAGCTTTTATTTTGAGTGGCTCAAAGCCCATGCTTTAACCAGCCACACTTTTCTGCCTCTCCATAACAAAGACAAACTATTATTATCCCTTTAACACCCTACAAACAGGAAAACCAATGTCTATCAGATAAGATAGATTCTTGCCACGTTTCTAAGGGAAAGCAGCCATCATCAGTTACCAAGTGCTGTGCTAGGCCAGCGGCATCAACACCACTACCAAGGGAATTTGTTAGAAACGCAAAGTCTCAAGCCCCACCCCAGGCCTTCTGAATCAGAATCCTCATATTTTTAAAGATTTTTATTTTGGGGGTGCTTGGGTGGCTCAGTTGGTTAAGTGTCTGACTCTAGTTTTCCGTTCAGATCATGATCTCATGGTTCGTGAGTTCGAGCCCTGTGCTGGGCTCTACACTGAAAGTGCAGGATTCTCTCACTCCTTTTGTCTCTGCCCCTCCTCTGTTCTCTCTCTCTCTCTCTCTCAAAAATAAATATTTTTAAAAAATTTTATTTTTAAGTAATCTCTACACCCAACATGGGGCTCAAACTCACGACCCTGAGATCGAGTCGTGTGCTCTACCAATTGAGCCAGCAAGGTGCCCCTGGAATCTCCATTTTTTTTTTTTTTACTAGATCTCTGTGATCCATGTGCACATTAAAGTTTGAGAAACCCTGGTGTATAAGATATGGCCCCATGTTCAAGGGGTTTAGCATCTTGCAGGAATCAAGACAGACATAGAAAGCAACAACGAGTAACACCAGAGAGTATGTAATTGAGACACATAGATTTTGACAATAAATACTCTAGGACTTTTGTTTTTTTAATGTTTATTCATTTTTGAGAGACAGAGCATGAGCAGGGGAAAGGCAGAGAGAGAAGAAGACACAGAATCCGAAGCCAGGCTCTAGGTACAGTGCCCGACTCGGGGCTCGAACTCACAAACCGTGAGATCATGACCTGAGTCAAAGTCAGACATAACCGACTGAGTCACCCAGGCACCCCAATACTCTAGGACTTTAAAGATGAAGCTGCGAGGTAGACTTAAGAAAAGGACAAATTTTGGTGAGTTGGACAGGAAAGTGTGGGCAAAGAGCATACTGGGGAGGCTTCTTGGGTAAGTCACTTGACCTCACTTCTGTTCTTCTGTTAAATGTTTGACACTTTAGGGTTCTGTGAGCTGAGACCAGGAGAATTAGGATGGTAGGAATGAAATGGCATGAACACCTGTCACACCTAAGGGCCCAGGGAGTGAGTAGTCCCACCTGAATGGAGGGGGTGGGATCTGCTGGGCTTCTCAGCCAACAAGATAACAATGTTAAGAAGCACTTCTTGCGGCCCACTGAATGTTCCGTGTGGAAATTGGCCCACATGTCTGTGCATACAACACCTGAGAGAAACTGGGAGCCAATTTATTCCCTAGTGCAGGCCTCAGTGGTGACCAAAGGGGTAATAAGGAAAAGCCTGTGCTGGTCATTCTGGATTTGCCTCCATGGCTGCAGGAACCTGTAGTGCCTGCCAGTCTTTCCTCTATCTGATCTGGCCAAACTCCCTATCCTCGTTCCTTCCTTTCTTTTTTCTATTTCTTCCCTCTACCTTTAGGACAAGAGTCTCAAAATGCATTAAAGCATCTCACATTGTATCCAAGCTCACCATCTATTTATTGGTAATAGATTTCTTTGCAAACGGGCTTTTTTGCACATCGGCTGGAACACACCACTGACCGTCGGCTCTTTAGTCCTCTCTACCTCGGTGTATTGCACCAATTGCAATTGAATTTCTGTAGCTGTAATTTCTGTCCCAGGACACTTAAAAGGTACTTGCTATTTGCCTGCAGGACCAGAGAGACTGTAGAAAGTTTGACATAGCAGCCCTCAAATTCAGGCAGCTGAATTTCTATACTGGAACCAAAGGTCAAGGTAACGGTGAATCGTGAGGAGGCTAATGTTGTTTCAACATTAGAAACAAAAGAGACTGCATTCATTAAAAAAACTGAATATTTGTTCCAATAATTTTTTTTCATTTTACACTAAAGTTGTTTCTTTTTATATATATATAAATTTTTTTAACGTTTATTTATTTTTGAAAGACAGAGCATGAGCAGGGGAAGGGCAGAGAGAGAGAAAGAGGCAGACGCAGAATCTGAAGCAGGCTCCAGGCTCTGAGCCATCAGCACAGAGCCCGATGCGGGTCTCTAACTCACAGACTGTGAGATCATGACCTGAGCTGAAGTCGGCCGCTTAACCGACTGAGCCACCCAGGCGCCCCTAAAGTTGTTTATTTTCAAATGCAGCACATAAACGTTACACACCAACAACTGTTAATTCTCTTCCTTTAATATCCATTTCCCTTTGGCAATTTCACGAGTCAAATTTCCAACAGCAAAAACAGAGGCATGGTTGTTTTTCTGAGTTCCAGTGTACTGCGTCGGGACGCTGAGGTATCATCACCATTTGGCCCACAAACATTAACGATCAGAAAACCAGAGCAAAGTTTTAAAATACTCCCATCTTGTGGCAGCTTAGAAACATGACAGTCGAAACATGATAGTCCTGCTATCATTCCCAGTTCATTGTCCCTCTGCTGTAGATAGATCCCAACAAAGGAAACACACTTGGATATGGAAAGTTCTAAATTATCCAGGAAGAAACAGGAGATTCCTTCTGAGGCAACTGGATTTCATATTTTGAAGTTATGTCCACACAATACAGCACTCAAACTGTAGGCCATCTTTGGTTGTTCTTGATGGTTCTTATGGGCGCCTAGTCCCTCCAGTTCCATCATAGAACCCAAAGCTCCTTACTCACCTTGCATACCCCACCCGCCCCGCCTCACTACTGAGAATAAAAGATCAGTATCAGTTAGCTAGAACTCTCAGAGATTTTTGCCATAATCTAATTAATTAATAGATTCACTTTCACTCAACAGATCGCTATTTAGTGCCTGACATGTGCTAGGCCATGTGTAATAGAACAAGTTAGAATAGGTTAAGATTGCATAGAATGTGCAGTCTAGTGAGGAATACAGGCATTGAACGAATTTCAAAAGTGATGCGTGTACCGACTGGGAAGTAAGGGTTGCCATGGGAGAACATAAAAGGGGAGGACATCTAGTGTGGTGATGAGTACGATGGGTTAAAAGCATGAGCTGTGCAGTCAGGCAGACCTGGGGTGGGATCCCGAAGTCAGCAGCCACTTAGGTAATAACTTAACCTTCCTCTGCCTCTGTCTTCGCATTTGTAAAATGGGATAATATAACCTACTCTTAGAGTAGATGTAAGGATAAAATGAGATAACATATAAAAAGCAGGGGCACCTGGGTGGCTCAGTTGGTTGAGCTTCCAACTTCAGCTCAGGTCATGATCTCATGCGTTCATGGGTTCGAGCTGTGCTGACAGCTCAGAGCCTGGAGCCTGCTTCGGATTCTGTGTCTCCCTCTCTCTGTGCCACTCCCCCGTTCACTCGCCTCGTGCATGTGCTCTCTCTCTCAAAAATAAACATTAAAAAAATTTAATAAAAAAAACATATAAAAAGCAATTAGCACAGTATTTGGCTGAACTTGCCTGAAGTCATTACTCCCAAAGCTAAGGGTTATGTGCTAGAAGCCAGTGAAGTAGAAATTCCCACATCAACATCTCCTCTCTTACATTTCTCTCTTCTCTCAAATATTGGGCAAGAGAAAACCTTTCAATGGTCTGGAAAAATCTTCTCTACACTCTCCATCCCTTTTCTGGGCATAAAAATGAGATATGACCTTGGAACTCCTGAGAAACCCCAGGAGCCTCTGACCTAGTAGAGGCACACAGAGGCAGTGATCCTCTAAGGAAGGTTTGGAAATGGCCACTGTGTCCTAAGCTTCCCCACATGAGTTAAAGCACAAACTGAACTGAACACAGTATTGCTGTATACTCGTTTTTCCTTAAATACATAACACACCAAGCTGTAAAGAGGCTTTCGTTACCCTCTAAATTTAACCAGGAAAACTGGAACAGTGAGTCGTTTAGAACTAAAACGAAGCCTTCCTCTATAAGAGTGCAAAGCCAATCCTCCCTGCTCTCCTTGAAAATGATTGGGCTAGTGTTTAAAAGAATAAACATACACACACACACACACACACACACACACACACACACACACACACACACATATTGATCGTGGCATAGTGTCCAGCACATGGTACGTGGCCAGGAGATGCCAGCTGAATTGGAATCAATGTATATACTAGGCACACAACAAAGTTGTTTTTATGGATAATTTTAACAGGAAAATTCAAGAATAAACCACTATTTAGGGGCACCTGGCTCAATCAGAAGAACCTATGACTCTTGATCTCAGGGTCACGAGTTTGAGCCCCATGTTGGGTATAGAGATTACTAAATAAATAAACAAATAAAAACTTTTAAAAACCCAAAACAAAACAAATATTAAACCACTGTTTAAAAGATCCTCTGAAACAGTGGTTTTCAACTGAGGGCAATTTTTTATTGTCATGATGGGGAGAAGAGAAGACTGCTGTCATCTAGTGGGTAGAGGCCAAGGATACAGCCAACACTGCAGATGACAGCCTCACCCAACAAAGAACTACCCAGTTCTGCCACTGTTGAGAAACCCCACCTTAAGCATACACCCACATACACACGGACATACAACAACAACAACAAAACCAACTTGAGCATTTGTTAGAATATGAAGGAGAATAATTATGGGCTCCCTACCCCTGTTGATATGTTATTTTCACTAATTAACACTGTATACAGAAGAATAAACAGTATATCACCCCTTATCACTTGACCCATTCAAGTAGTTGGTCATGAATTCCCATAGTTGTTACATAGCTATCAAAGTAAAATATCTGTTTTATTTTTTAAAATATTGTTTCTATACATTTTCATACCTCTACATGATCTTTATTGTCAAATTGATTGTCCAGCATTTGAGGACACCATCAAGTTTTTAAGGTTTTAAATATTTTCTTCAAATATCTGCCATATTCCATTTAGCCCTTAATCTGTTTTTATTTTCAGCTAATGTACAGTGTTAAAAGTTACTCATGTGAAAATTTTTAAAATGAACTTGTCTAGAAAGGAAAACAAAAGAAACTTTAGAATATTCTAGAAGCTCTTGGAGTGTTGTTACCCAGAAATTTTTTTTGCTTTCCTTCCAGAGTCGTTTATCATAGTGTATTCAAACAGCTCAAAGAGCAATTACTTTGTCTTTAGTCTGTCCACCAAGTTTTTTGTGATTAGTCTCATCTCGGTCAGATTTTTAAATAATTTTAAACAAAACAAAACAAAAAAGAATATTTCTTTGAAGCCCTTCACTTAAAATCTGAAGTAGTTTCCCTTCTGTAAAATCCAACATTGTTCTATTCTCTGAGTCCCTCTCATACCATTAGATCTTTTAGCCTTTGTGGTAACTATTGAATAATGATCAAGTGTACGTATCTATTTCTCCCACTAGACTTTGAGCACCTCAAGGGCAGGCAAACTTACTCATCTTTGTACCTCCTATCCCTACCCCAAAGCCTAGCTCATGGTAGATGTGGACAAATATTTGTAGAATGCAGTCATGACAGGCTAAACACTGACCAAACTATGGGAAACATTAGAATGTTTAACAGTTATTTGTCTCTGATATTTTCCTGAGTTTACTTGTGTTCTCTCTAGGTGTTTCAGATGTCCGCCGTGTCCAACCATGGGTAAAAGAATCCAAGGGCATAAATCACAGTTTATACTTCCACTCTTATTTTTATTGCTTATGAATTGGGAGACGTGCCAAATTAGCCTCCAGGAGAACAGGATTCTCATGACCACAGAATAGAAAACTAGCAAACTATTCTTTAGATGTCTATTCACTTGTCTCTGACAGGCCACCAAATTAGCCTGGCCCCACAGGTCCAAAGCCCGGAAGTGAATTGGGAGACTCTTTAGAGAGCATCCCTGAATCGTGGACTTCCTCATTTTCTTTTTCTTTCTTCCATTCTTATTGAAGCATATTGCTTTGAACTATGCTAAGTTCTTGGCTTAAATTTTTATGTCCTGGTTTTTCCAAATATATAAAAAAACATGTAAAATATAGTTAGAGAGAGAAAGGCTCTGGTGTGTAGTGAGTGCACTGGAAGTAAAAGGAATAAGCTGAAGAATAAGGCTAATTCTTGTCATCTGGTGAAAATTGAGTACATAAATCATTTAAAACCATTTTCAGAACTCTTCAAGGAGATTGCATGAGGACATGCAGCAAATATACGAAGTCTCTTAAGCAATTTCATTCATTTCCACAATTCCTTGACATGAAGTTGTTGGCCAGATTGTTTCTAAAGAAAGTTCATGATTTAGAATCTGGTTGTTAATCATTCTCTGACTAATCCTCCCAAGCTCTTGTGTTACTTGGTAAAGCCTATTAACTTAATTACTTCCTGCATTTTATGGTTGAAAGATGCCAGCTGCAAGGTTGCATAATGAATGTATCCTTAAGGACAAGATGAGGACTTTTCATCACCATTTTGCTGCTCTGCTTGAGGGAGAATGTGTACCGAGTGTACCAAGAACTCAATCAACAACATTCGCCCATCTCAGTAAAACTCCAGCCATTCTGCATCTTGAGAGCACACTAGAATCACTTGGGGACCTTTAAGAAACAGCGCTGCCTGGGTTCCACCCCTAGAGATTTTGGGATGCACTTGGGCATAGGAATTTTTAAGCTCCTTGGGTGATTTTAACATGCATTTGACATTCACTGCACTTGAAGTCTTCAATACACACTTGACCCAGCTTAGTAAAACTTATTTAAGATCATCAAATGCTTACTGTGTTTTTGAAATAATTCTCAGACAATCTACTCTTGCACTATCTGCTCTGAGTGGAAGGGCTCCTTGGCTTGTTCCCTAATACCCAGGTACTAACAACAAAGCACTGAAAGTCAGTGAATATTTAACTATTCTGTTAATACTCATCCTAATCAAAAGCCATTTTTAAAATGAGACTTTCAGGGGGCGCCTGTGTGGCTCAGCCGGTTAAGTATCCAGCTTCGGCTCAGGTCATGACCTCCCGGTATGGAGCTCTCTGCTCTCAGTGCCTTTGCTTCAGATCCTCTGTCCCCCTCTCTCTCTCTGCCCCTCTCTGCACTCTCCTCAAAAATGAATAAACTTTTTTTTTTTAATGAGACTTTGAAGAAAAAAGTTCTCCCTACAATACAGCTTAATTCCTCCTTTCTACTTAATTACTTAATTCCTTGCAAAATGTTTCATTTGCTTGGTCCCGAAAAGAATTTCTAATTGTCTGAACTATAGCTAAGGTTAAAGATATCCAGCTAAAATCTTTTATGTTAAATATAATATCAGCAATGTCCAATCACATAAAACTCATCTAATTTCATTTGCCTTCACATTTCGTGCTCACTAAATGAAAACCTGATGGCTAAAAAAGAGCTCTATATCTTTTTTTTTTAAATAGGTTCTAGTTATTCCTTACATAAGTATTTATTTCTCTAGACTTAAAGCATCTGGGTGTAAGCATTCTCATCATATAATTTGGTCAAAATCAACTTGCGAGCATAAACATTGCTGATATCATTTGACAAAGAACACAAACCAAAGACAAACAGGTGGGCCTGATTGTTTTGTTTTGTTTTTAAGAAATATTTGGTTCTACAGGAATCTAGAATTTCAAGCACTGCACTCAAAACCAACTACTTACATTTTCCAGAAGACAAACAGCAGCAGGATTCCCACGAAATGCTTTTGCTGTAAAAGCATCTACTGTGAAAATAGGGAGCTTCATTTTCCTTGCTCTCCAAATTGCCAGTAGCCTGCTTGACTTCTAGTTGTTGCAAAAAATCAGGAAGTTAATGTTTTACTTGGCGTGCAGAAGCAACCAACAATTCCCAGGTACAAAGTCAACGATTTCTCTAATACACCTACATTTAAAGATAGGTGATCCCCTAGTATTTTTAAGTCTCTAAATTGAATTTGTTTTAAAATACTGGATAAATAGAATATTTTATTTTCAAATTCTGTATTGAAGTTTATACTGTACGTGTACTTAAGAACACAACCGTAATTCTTTGTTAGAGTAGCCAAACTAGCTTAGGTTATATTTTTAATGAAGTACATGAAATGTCCAAGAGGCACACATGTTGCTTATAGTCTCCCAATGAATATCACAACCCTTTTAAAATAATACATTTTTTCCAATTGTAAAAACAAATCCTCATTATAAACAAGTTGGAAAATTAAAACAGTGACCCATAATCATGCAAATAAACAATAACGTTGTTTGGTTTTTTGTTTTTGGGGATGTGTTTGGACTTAACATAGTAAAGGAGTCTCATGCTTTAATTAATTTTGTGTTATTTTATAAACCTGTACATGGAGACTTTTTTTTCACATGGAGACTTTTTTGAGCTCCTGTGACAGATTTATTAAAATAAAGCTTTTCATTATAACAATAATACTTTCTCTTTACTGAAAATCTATTAAATACAGAAAAGCGGGGGTGGGGGGGATATCTGTACTTCTACTCCCTAGAGAGAAACTCTGTTTTTTTTTTTTTATTTTTTTTAACGTTTTTATTTATTTTTGAGAGACATAGAGACAGAGTGTGAGCAGGGGAAGGGCAGAGAGAGGGAGACACAGAATCAGAAGCAGGCTCCAGGCTCTGAGCCATCAGCACAGAGCCCGACGCGGGGCTCGAACCCACAGACAGTGAGATCATGACCTGAGCTGAAGTTGGCCACTTAACCAACTGAGCCACCCAGGTGCCCCATAAATTCAGTTAACATTCTGGGTGTTTCTTTTGCTTAACTACAAAGAATGGTCCTTGTCAGAGCAATGGATGAATTCCTCTCTCCCAAAGTTACAGAGCTTTAAAAAAACAATTCCACAAATTAGGAGATACTTTGTTTAAATTAAAAAAAAAACAACAACAACAAAACGGACACCTGGGTGGCTTAATCAGTTAAGCATCAGACTCTTGATATTGGTTCAGGTCGTGATCTCATGGTCCTAAGATCGAGCCCTACATTGGGCTCTGTGCTGAGTGTGGGGCCTGCTCGTGATTCTCCCCCCTCCCCACTGCCCTCCCTGCTTGTGCTCTCGTGCTCTTTCTCTCAAATAAATAAACATTTAAAATAAAAATAGGGGTGCCTGGGAGGCTCAGTCAGTTAAGCATCCAACTTCAGTTCAGGTCATGATCTCATGGTTCGTGAGTTGGAGCCCCTCATCCAGCTCACTGCTGTCAGCACAGAGCCTGCTTCAGATCCTCTGTCTCCCTCTCTCTGTGCCCCTCCTGGCTCCTGCACCCTTGCCCTCTCTCTCTCAAAATAAACATCAAAAAAATATCCTAACAAGCATTTCTTGTTCTCAAGAGAATTAAGATAAACAACTGGGAAGCACTGCTGGCTGCCCACACCTGGCTGCGGTTCTCTGGGCAGCTCCTAGGCCTACGGGTTTCTTTCTTTCTTTTTTTTTTTTTTAATTATTATACCAGTATTTGCTTAACTTTCTTGCCAAATACCAAATTTTTTTTAATTGAGGTGTAATGCACCAAACATGAAAGTAATTTCAGGTGTACCACATAATGATTTGGTATTTATATATATTGCAAAAAAATCACCACAATAAGCCTAGTTAACATCTGTTAACCATGCATAGTTACAAAAAATTTTTTCTCATGATGAAAATTTTTAAGATCTACTCTCACCAGTTGTCAAATATGCACTAACTATAGTTACCATGCTGTACATTACATCCCCATGACATTTATTTTTAACTCTAAGTTTATACGTTTTTGACTCTATTCAGTATCTTCAGTAAGTCTGTAACTTTTGACCTGTAAGCAATAACATTACTAACATTTTAGATATAGAGTTTTTGATCAGAATTTTTACCTGTTAAGAATTAACAGAATATCTTGAGTATTTTTGAGGGTACTAAATGCTTCAGAAACATCATTTTAATAGACATAACAATAAATAGGTTATAGGTATAAGGTATATAAATTACTTAACCATTTCCCTTTTGGTGTATATTTATTTCTAATTTTTCATTTGTAAAGATAATGTAGTGATCGAACTTGTTGAATATGATCTGCTTCTTTAATTACAAGAGATTCCCAAAAGCAAAATCCCTGGGTCAAAGTCTATAGACATCTTAACTTACACATGCAGTTAAATATACCTTCAGAGTGTACCAATTTAGACAGCATATGAGAGCATCCCACCATTGACGATGTGACAACGAAACATATCTTGAGTTTTTATTTGTGTTTCTTGGATTATTCTAACCAGACCATACAGAGCAGAGAGACCCTCTTCTTGTTTTTCATCACTGCTATGATCTCAGTTCCTGGAGCAGTGCCTGGCACACAATAAAATATTTATTGAATTAATTATGTAAGTAAATAGTGTGCGGAGCATACATCAAAACTGGAATTTCATACATACTGACAAATACTTAGGGGTTCTCGACACAGAACCATCTGCCAGCCAACATTTCTGTGTCAGGAACATCACTGTTATTGTCAGTACATTGCAGTTTGCTCATGCAATTACATGGAAATTTTATTATAGATTGCTTGTATTATTTTAGACAATTTGAATAGAGAACAAATTAAAGTTCTGATAGTAAAGCATAGTTTTCATAAATTTGTCAGAATTAATACTATTATGGAAGTCATAGGTGTGCCAGAAGGAGCACATTTTTAACCTCATTGAGCTTCAGCCTCGTTGGTCTTAGCCATCAGCTACACATTCAATTGGATGAGAACATATATATTGAAAAGACTGCTTAATTTTTCCATAGTGATCATGAAATACATGTTCAAGTTTTAAAAATACAGGGTTTGTGGGACACCTGTGTGGCTCAGTCCAGCTAAGTGTCTAACTTTAGCTCAGGTCATGATCTCACAGTTCCTGAATTTGAGCCCACACTATGAGGATGAGAAGCTAACAAACTAGATGAGAAAGAAAGAGCATGGGTTCTGGATGATATAGTTAACTGCTAAAGAAATGTTAGAAGCTCCTACTTCCAAACTTCTTAAGTAAACAACACATGTTCTCAACATTCAAACCCGTGGTCCATGTGGGAGCCAAAATAGTGGCTCCCCAAAGATGTCCACATCCTGATTCCAGGAACCTGTGAATATGTTATGTTACATGGCAATGGGAAATTAAGGTTGTAAGTAGGATTAAGTTTGCTAATCTTACCTCAAAGGAAGATTCTTCTGGATTATCCAGGTGGACCCAATGTCCCAGGGATCTGTAAAAGTGGAAGAGAAAGGAACACATGGGTGACTCAGTTGGCTGAGCATTGACTCTTGATTTTGGCTCAGGTCATGATCTCTGGTTCGTGGGATCAATCCCTGCATTAGGCTCATGGAGCCTGCGTGGGATTCTCTCTCTCCTCGTCTCTTCCCCTCCTCCGATCTTGAGCACGCACATGTGTTCATACTCTCTCTCTCAAAAGTAAATAAACTTAAAAAAAAGCAGAAAAAGAAGCAGAAAAGTCCAAGTGAGAAAGCCTTGAATATGCAGTGCTGCTGGCTTGAAAATAGAGGGAGGAGCCACAAACCAAGGAATGTAGGTGGCCTTTAGAAACTGAAAAAAGCAAAGAAACACATTTTCTCCTGGAGCCATTAGAAGGTTAGGTTAGTCAGTTCAGGATGCTATAATAAAGTACCGCAGACTGAGTAGCTAAAACAACAGAAATTGATTTGCTTACAATTGGGAGGCCGGGAAATCTAAGCTCAAGGTGCCAACAAATTTGATTCCTGGTGAGGACTCTTTTTCTGCCTTATAAACAGCCACCTTCTTGTGGTGTCCTCACATGACAGAAAGAGAAGGGGAGCAAGCCCTCTTCTCGTAGGATCACTAATCCAATCATGAGGGCCCCACCCTCATAACCTCATCTAAACCTAATTAGCTCCCCAAGGCCTTCATCTCCAAATACCCTCATATTGGGGTTTACAGCTCTAACATATGAATGGGGGTGGGGGCAATTCAGTCCTTAGCAACACCCCTGCCAACACGTTGATTTTAGCCCAGTGAGACCCATTTTGACTCTGATCTCTGAAGTATAAAATAATAAATTTGCGTTGTTGTTAGCCACTAAATTTGTGGTAATTTGTTATGGCAGCAATAGGAAATTAAAATAGTCCAATACTTCATTGCTTGCAGCCTAACAGAATCCTAACTGCTTTACAAATTTCTAACAACAATAATAACAGTTAATACATATTGAGTACTTATTATGTGCTAGACATGGTTCTTAGAACACTCCCATGAGATAAATCCATTTATAATCTCCATCTTCATTTTACAAATAAGTAAATGGAGGCTCAGAAAATTTAAGCAACTTTCCAAGTCCTACATTTAAGTAATACCTGAAGTTGAACCTAAATAACACAGACGAACCCTCAAGTCCATGTTCTTAACCACTATGCTTTAGAATATATGCAAGGACCAGAATTTGAGAAACTCTCACTTAAGGAACTAAAATCTTAGTTCCTTGAAATTGTAAACTATCACTGCAAATGAGAAATTTTGTCCTAAGTGTCAAAATAATTTTTTAGATCACTGAAATGAAAACTCAGAACCTTGGGGCACCTGAGTGGCTGGCTCGGTCAATTAAGCATCTGACTCTTGATTTCCATTCAGGTCATGATCTCACGGTTTGTGGATTCGAGCCCCACATCATGCTCCACACTGAGTGTGGAATCTGCTTGGGATTCTCTCTCTCTCTCTCTCTCTCTCTCTCTCTCCCCCTCCCTCTCTACCCCTTCCTTCCCCCCACCCCGTCTCCCCCTTCCTTTCTCTCTTTTTCTGCCCTTTCCCCTCTCAGTCTCTCGTCTTTCTCAAAATATATAAATAAACTTAAAATCAGAACTTTAAAATTCTCTTACAATTTACAGACACTCAAGAATACAAAGGACCTTGGTACAAAAAACATTAGAATTTGTTTTTAAATCGAGTATAGTTAACATACAGTGTTATATTAGTTTCAGGTGTACAATATAGTGATTCACCAATTCTATACATTATTCAGTGCTCATCACGATAAGTGTACTCCTAATCCCATTCACCTATTTCACCCATTCCTCCCACCTTCCCTCTGGTAAGTATCAGTTTGTTCTCTATAGTTAAGAGTCTGTTTTTCAGTTTGTCTCTTATTTTCCTTTGTTCATTTGTTAAACTCCACATGTGAGTGAAATCATATGGTATCTGTTGTTCTCTGATTGATTTATCTCACTTAGCATTATGCCCTCTACATCCATCCATTTTGTTGCAAATAGCAAGATTTCATTCTTTTTATGGCTGAATAATATTCAATTTCCTATATATGCCACATCTTCTTTATCCATTCATCTATTGATGAACATTTGGACTGCTTCCATAATTTGGATATTGTAAATAATGCTTCAATAAATATTGGGTGCACATATCCTTTCAAATTAGTGTTTTCTTGTTCTTTGAGTAAATATCCAGCAATGCAATTACTGGAATATATAGTCATTCTATCTTAAAAATTTTGAGGAACCTCCATAGTGTCCTTAACAGTGGCTATACCGGTTTGCATTTCCATCAAAAGTGCACGAGGGTTCCCCTTTCTCCACATCATCGCCAACACATCTCGTTTGTTTGGTTTTTTATTTTAGCCATTCTGACATGCGTGAGGTGATATCTCATTGTGGTTTGATTTGTATATCTCTGATGATAAGTGATGTCGAGCATATTTTCATGTGTGTATTAGCCATCTGTATGTCTTCCTTGGAGAAATGTTTGTTCATGTCTTTACCCATTTTTTTGTTGGATTATTTGTGGGGTTTTTTTTGATGTTGAGCTATATATGTTCTTTATGTATTTTGGAAACTAACCCTTTATTGGATATGTCATTTGCAAATATCTTCTCCCATTCAGTATGTTGTCTTTTAGTTTTGTTGATTGTTTTTTTCACTGTCCAGAAGCTTTTTATTTTTATATAGTCCCAATAGTTTATTTTTGCTTTTATTTCCCTTGCTTCAGGAGACATATCTAGAAAAATGTTATGACCAATGTCAGAAAAATTACTGCTTGTGTTCTATTCTAGGATTTTTTATGGTTTCAGACCTCACGGTTAGATCCTTAATCCATTTGACTTTATTTTTGTGTATTGTGTAAGAGAGTGATCCAGTTTCATTCTTTTGTATGTAGCTGTTCAGTTATCCCAGCACCATTTGTTGAAGAGACTGTCTTTTTCTCATTGCAAATTCTTGCCTCCTTTGTTTGAAGACTAATTATCACATAATCATGCGTTAGCTATTTCTAGGCTCTATTCTGTTTCATTGACCTATGTGTCTATTTTTGTACAAGCTATACATTTTGATTACTACAGCTTTGTAGGAACCTGGGATTGTGGTACCTCCAATTTTGTTCTTCTTTTTCAGATTGCTTTGGCTATTCAAGATCTTTTGTGGTTCCATACTAATTTTAGGATTGTTCTAGTTTAATCAAAAATGCTGTTGGTATTTTGATAGGGATTGCATTACATCTGTAGAATGCTTTGGGTAGTATGAACATTTTAATGATATTTATTCTTCCAGTCCATGAGCATGGAATATCTTTCCATTTGCTTGTGTCATCTTCAATTTCTTTCATCAATATTTTATAGTTTTCAGAGTACAGGTCTTTCATCTCCTTGGTTAAGTTTATTCCTAGGTATTTTATTATTTTTGGTGCAATTATAAATGGTCAAATTTGAAAGTAAATGTGTCATTTTATCATTTATGAAAAATGTGTGAAAGTCCAAAAAAATTAAAAGAAATGCTAGAAAACTATATTGTCTTAAGTAAGCAAGATTTATTTCTCATTACATACAGTTGTTGACCAAGCATAAGATTTTTTTTTTTGTCTTTTTGTTTTGTTTTTAAGAGAAAGAGAGAGTGAGAGTGCAAGCAGAGAGGAAGGGCAGAGGGAGAGAGAGAGAGAGAGAGACAGAGACAGAGAGAATCCTAACCAGGCTCCAGGCTCAGCCTGATGTGAGCTCAATCCCATGACCCTGGGGTCATGACCTGAGCTGAAACCAAGAGTCAGACATTTAACCAACTGAGCCACCCAGATGCCCCAATTCTGATACATTCTAAAATCTGAGAAACATTGTTCTAGAACAAACAAAAATGCTTAAGAAACTTTCACTTAGTCAGGGCACCTGGGCAAGGAAAAAGGAGCATAACCTCCCACTGAATTGCTGAGAAAATTTGAGGCAGGTAAAGTTTAAGCAGCTTGCCTTTCTTCCCCCAGTAAGTAGGCTTGCACAAATTCTGGCATCCTGGTTAGCCTAATGGTTGGTCCTGAGGTGCAGACATCAGGCAGAGTGTTTTTCAAATGACCCAAATAATTTAAATTATTCTTCTCTAGTTTTACTCACATTCCATTTGGACCCTTATAGTGGCTTTATAATGCCTTTCAATAATGCCAAACAAACATGCTGTTTAAATAGGAATCAATTACCCTGAGGGTACAAGCTCATAAATCTAAATTTATATGATTTCTCAACTATTTGTATCTCTTTTTTAACTTTAAAGTGAGTTTTTAATCATCAGTTTAGTATATGAATATAACCTCCTTATAAATAATAAGAGAGCACAGAAAAAACCAAAATCCCATTTGACAATTCCCTGTCTCACTACCTTCCCCAGAGTCCATCAGGTTTGTTTTTGAGAACAGTGTGGACACTTTCCTGAGTTCTTTCTTTTTTTTTATTTGAGAGAGAGAGTGTGCGCAGGAGAGAGGGGCAGAATGAGAGGGAGAGAGGGAGAGAGAAAATCTCAAGCAGGCTTCACATCCAGCACAGAGCAGACCATGGGGCTGATCCCATTACCCCAGGATCATGACCTGGGTCAAATGACTGAGCTACTCAGGCACCCTGACACTTTTCTGAATTCCAATATAGCAAGTAAATGTAGAGAAATCATAAACCTCACATTCAAACAGCTTAGTCATTAAACCTGCCCATGGGTGTGCCCAGGAACACTAATACTTATTTGTCCCTCTGTAATACTCTTTGTTTACAGTCTCCTGGGGCTACAGACAACAGAAAGTTGTTTCCTGTTATCCCCTAGCTCATAGCACAAAAGAATTCACTTAGCTTTTGCTTATGACTGCTCCCTCAAAACTAGGCTGCTCATTAGTAAATACCAGTTTACTTCCTTGAAAACGTAAAATACTTAAGAATAGAGTACTGGCATTCAAAATGTACATGAACACTGTCTACATTACTAGCTGGTAAAAAGAAAATAACTATAAAAAAGAATTGCAATTATAAGCAAAATAACTTTTAAATCAAAATTTGGAAGAAATATTTATGTTTAAATTAGTTTCATCTAGCAATGAAGAGTATATATATGGCACTCTATTATTCTGTGTTTACTTTTATGCATATTTCCTAGACTTAATAGAGCTCTGGAACACTGCCTTTGCTAAAATATTAGCCTGGCTTTGTTAAAATAATAACCTGGTTTTGAATTCCTCACCTATGTTTATGATCAAATACCCACTGTTTGGAATTTTTCATGTTTCTGTTGAAGTTTACAGTTCTCATCATTATGATATGATATTATTTATCGACCAAATTTGAAAAATTTTTTAATGTTTATTTTTGAAGGAGAGAGAAACAGGGCATGAGTGGGGGAGGGGCAGAGAGAGAAGGAGACACAGAACCCTAAATGGGCTCAAGGCTCTAAGCTATCAGTAGAGCCTGACATGGATGCTTAACTGACTGAGCCACCCAGCCCCTCAACCAAATTTTTAAAAAATACTTTGACTACTTGAAAATAAGACCCACACTCTTGTCCCTTATGAAGTCCAAGGAATTAGAGTGAACTGAAGAAAATAGGTTATAAACTGATGTTATGATTCTTTCTAAGTAAGAAAAACATGATGCAGCACTTTGTTTGCAGTAGTGAAACTTTGAACATACATATGCCAAAAATTGCTTAGGCTCCTTCTACTGCTTTTTAAGGAAGATATATTTGACTCTCCAACTATACTGCATACTTATATTTTGAATTCTGAATCTCTGGACAGTCTCACAGTTAAAGACATCAATCTTTTTGTACACTTGATCTTAGCCAAAAGACTGAGAAGCAATCACAAATCTTTTTGTAAAGCACTGGTGAAGTTTTGCTCTACCTCAAAATTAATGGGGAAAAGTGGATCTACAGAATCTCTAGAGAAAAATACTATCTATCTCTCTACAACATACTATTTGGATTTAACTTTAGCAATGGTGGGAAATAGTGGGTTTTTTAATATTATGGATCTTATTACAATCTTATGAATAAGTAAACAAAATGATAATAACTCTTAAAAACTTTTAGCCTTCTCTATTTATATATATCCTCTGTTCTCTTTATGTATACTTACAAATGCATTCTTACAGAAATATACATATATTCTTTATATATATTCATATATATGATATATATAAAATATATATATACATACATATCATATATGTGCAAATTCATATATATGCATGTATATTTTATATATCATATATAAAATACAAGTTGATGTATAGATATAAAATATGTATATATATCAT
>PITB01023510.1:0-25609 GCA_004024585.1 Paradoxurus hermaphroditus
CCAGGCGTGTGGGCTGTTATGTTCAGGGCGCTTCCGTGTCAGGCACTTGCGTCTTGGGTTTTGCTCGTACTGACCTATTTCCCACAAACATAAAAAGGATGTACTCACTCGATTATCTGCATTTCAACCCATCTGGATTATTCTGGCGGCAACAGACAGAGAGGCCAAGCGAGCCGGCCTAACCGGGAGGGAGGACTCCGCAGCCCGAGGCCATGCTCCTGGTGCTGTGATCACGCACGCCCCTCCCTCTGTTGGCTCTGACGCGCCCAGACCCGTACCCCACGTTTCCCGGGCTGCTGTGTACCCGCCAGGGGTCCTCGCGGTCGAAGCGCAGCGCAGGGTGAACATGACGGCCACACACTCGGCTCCTGATCTCCTGGAGCGACGGTCTAAAGGTGACAGACTGACGATAAAGCCCACAAACACTAAAGGAGACCACGTCAAATACAGGGAAAATTTATGGAAAAAACAAAGGCAAAGCCAGGCAAAAACAACGGAACGGACAACCGTGAGGAGTCAGAAGGCCGGACTGCCGCTCCGGGGAGGAGGTCGGGTCCAGCCTCTGGCGTCTGAGCCGAGCGTCGAGGGACAAAGCGAAAGCAGCCACGCGGGCGGGGTGGGTGCAGCGGGTGCTGCGGGTGCTGCAGAGCGAGCCCGGGACTCCGAAGGGAAGGCCGTGGCCTGCTGCGGGGATGTCTCTGCCCTCGTTTGTTGCATGACGCCTTGGGAAGCAGCCTGCACTCACCGGCAACCTCGAGGCGGGCTTCTCTTCCTGGTTTTCATCGTCAAACCAATGAGAAAATGCTTTTGTAACGGAGACCGAGCGCCTCGAGGTTTTCTTGCAAGTGCACGCAAGCAGTGCCCTCCTGAAGTATAACAAGGTGCTCACGTGTGCCCAGTGAGACCTGCTGCTGAAAAACTAACATTTCTCATGAGTATACATTAAAAAAAAATCTCCACTTAAATGCTTTCTTTGACTTTCTGCCCAGGATCAGCAGCAAAAGCGCTTCTGTTTAGAAAGCATAGTTCAGCCAAAATCCAGTTTGTTTTTTAGGAAAAGTAGAGGGAAAAAAAACAAGAAACATGGGGCATGAGGCAAATCAGCGTGAGCACCTGTCACTGTCTGTGACGCAGGCCGGGACAGCTCATTCTCCACGACCGGTACCCCCCGCAAGACCGTGCGGAGTGGAGGGTGTTTTCCCAGAGGGAGGGGGGAGGCCGGAAAGGCAAGGAGGTCACAGTAGCAAGGTGTACACCCGCTGGTCACACTGGCTCTCCGTCGCGGACACCAGCGCTGAGCTGTGACAAGCAGTTTGCACCCAGGGGACCGCACCTGCCGGCTTCTGCGATGTGAACGCAGCACTCCCCTGCAGTGGGAGGAGACCTAGGAGTCAGGGTGTGTGCCTGCACCTGACCCCTGCTAGGGCCTCGCCTCTGAATCCCCCTCCTCCCCAGTCACAGGTCACCACTTACTCCCACTCCGTCCCCTGCGGCCCTGGACGACCACACAGAAGCCAGCATGGAGGTCACGCCCAGCAGGGGAAGGGACCCAGGCAGAGCAGGACCGAGACATGTCGGCTATGAGCTCCCGGCCGACTCCCCACTTGTCAGAGGCCCCGGGCAGTGGCGGAAGGCCGGGCCATCGCAGAGAGGCCGGGGCCCACAGCCGCGCACGCGGCGGTGTTCTGCCGAGTCCTGCTGCGCAGGCCCCTCGAGTTCCATGGGGATGGAGCAGCGCGCCGTCACTGGTCGGCGACGGCCGAGCGACAGTCAGGCTGTGGCTCCTCCACGCGGCCGCCCGCCGGGTCGGTGGCCCTCTGCTGCCCGGCCAGTGCCACCGTCACGGTGGCCGTGCCCCAGCACAAGCCCTGCAAGCGGGAGATGGCCTGCTGGGCGGAGGCCGGGGCCGGGTAGTGCAGGAGGGCCCTGCGCCGGGGCCCCTGCCACGTGAGCCTCTGCGGGACCGCGCCGAGGTCTCGGAGGGCTCTCTTCAGCTCGCTCACTCGGGCGTCCCCGGGAAGGTTCCCGACGCAAACGGTGTTGGCAGGCCCGTCCTCCCCCTGCGTGGAGCAGGGCTCCAGCGGGGGTGGGGCCCGGGGCCCCCTGGCAGTGCTCAGCGGAGCTGGCCCCCGGCTGCTGGCGTCCAGGAGGCGCGGGGGCTCATCCTGCAGGGTGACGTCTTTCCCAGCCTGCCTCTCTCGGGAACGGAGGCTCCGGAGTACCGGGATTTTCCCCATCAGCGCACAGCTGATCTGAAAGAGCAAGGCAGTTCCAGCTATTCTCCGGGGAGCCGAACTCGGTCACGACGGAGGAGAAATCAAAGTTGCACAGGGGGCCCTGCCGCACGCCCTCCGGTAAGCGGTCTTGGCCACGCTGCCCAGAGGCCCACCCTGGCCCTCTGGGAAGCAGGACCCCTCGGTCCCCGCCCGGCCCCAGCTTAAGTGAAATCTGGGATCCCGGAGCCACTCTGGACTATGCCCGACGTACCATGGCAGCTGGCGGGAATGGAACAGTCTTCTCTGCCCTGGAAGCGGAAAACCAAAGGCCTCCTATGCAGAAGGGACGGTAGGTGACGCCAGTGGAAGGAGGGTTACAGAGTCACAAGTGGCAATCCCCCTGGTGACCTCCAGGATAACGGGGGGTTTCTGCCTCCATGCCAGCCCCGTCCTCCTGACTGTCCACCCTTTGAGGGGGATGAGATCTTTAACGGGTCTTCCCGAGCCTCCCCCTTCTCCCCACTCCTCCACTGGGGCAGCACTCCTCAGGGACTGAAACTTTCAGCCCAAAATTCAGAAACAATACAAATCTGAAACAGAACACCACTTTTGAAAACACTTTCTGGAAAAGCATCCACCAAGCCACGAAGTAACACCACCACAGGTTCACCAAGCTACAAAGTAACACTCTACAAAACATTAAGTCTCACTGAACAGGATTTCTACACAAAGGACACATTTGGGAAGCTGCCACAAAGGAGGTGGCACAAGCACCTGGATGTGGGAGGCAGAGTCCCCTCGAGCACTGGGATGGACAGGAAGGGCCCGCGCACAGACGGGCTGCCTCGAGCCAGCTGGCAGCATGGTGGCCGACGCCCCGCCTGGGGCAGCCCTTCGGGTGAGGCCGAGCCCGGCCATTGAGCCCGGGACAAAACCCGCCTTCTGTCATTTAAGGAATCACACGGCGGAAAGGAAGAGAAAGGTGCGTCCTCAGCAATCCTCCTTCTTTGAGAATGCCTCCTGTCCTGCGTTAGGGCACGAAGCTGGTACGTGATCAGTTACCAAGAGGTGGGCAATGGTCCCAACACAGGACTTCCCCCAGATGCGGGTACATCAGGACACAGGTCAGCATACAGGCTGGACAGGTGCAACTTCCAAGAATACGCAGCTCGACTCGTACAACGTTCTCCGTCCATTCAGAATCGTATGTCCCTAGAGTAACGGTTCTTAGTTGGCGGGGTGTCAGTCACCTTGGAGAGAAGCCGGGGTTCCTTCCCAGGAAGGAGTCCCCAGCAGTTCTGTGTGCAATTTCCCAGTCTATTCCTGGATCTCCAAACCACAAGGGCACACAGGCCCCAGGTTAAGGATCAACAATTTAGAGAAAGAGTCAAAGAAACTCAAACACCTAAGAACAGTCGAGTCCCCCCATGAACATGGAGGCTCCTGTCCTCATGAATCCAGCCTGGCTCTCTCTCCCAGCACGAAGTGGACAACGCCCTCGCCTTGACGCAGCCTCTCCGTGGCTCTGATCCCTCTCCAGACGGGCGGTGCCCTGGCTCCCGGGCACAGCCGTGTCCAAGCCTCTGCGTGGAGCTCTTGCCCACTTGGGTCTTCGGAGTCGCCCGGAGACTCTGAGCTGCCACAGAAAGACCGTTCTGAGAAAAACCTCCTCCTTCGAACGTTTGCTGAGATGCAAAGAAACGCAAAAACCACCGATGTGCCACGGACATATGCATGAGAGGGAGCTACCCTGTTATAATCGAAAGGAATTTTTCTTACACTTGACCCTCGGCAATCCTTCCGAACTGATTCGCACAAAGGTGAGGAAGCTCCCAGGCCGCTGCCCTAGAGGCTCTGGCCCCAGGAGTCCCGGAGATGATCTGGTCCAGCAACCAACTGCCCCCGCACCTCCATCCTGCCTTCTCAAAGAGTTCTCGTTCTTGTGTTCTTTCAAAGGACTTAACCACAGATTGAAACTGGTTATAATTAGATTCTTTTTAAGTTTACCTTTTAAGGAAACTCTACACTCAACATGGGGTTTCAACTCATGACTCCAGGATCAAAAGTCATATGGTCTCTCTTTTTTTTTTTTGAGAGAGAGAGAGAGAGCATGCATGGAGAGTGAGCAGGGGAGGGGCAGGGAAGGAGAGAGAGAATCTCGAGAAGGCAACATGGAACTGGATCTCACAACCGTGAGATTGTGACCTGAGCCGATGTCGGAAGTCGGACACTTAACCGACTGAGCCCCCCAGCGCCCCAAGTGATGAGCTCTCCAAACTGAACCAGCCAGGTGCCCCCAAGCTGGTCATATAGACACTTAAGGATGTCTTCAGGTCCCCAGATCTAGTATTTAGAAAGGATGATCTAACTCCAAGTTGCAATCACAATCGGAGGACACGTGTGACTACGTCCTTCTGTGCAAACACCGAAGGTCAGTCCACTCAACACCAGTGAGGTCCGTCTCCTGGTAACACCGCGCTTTCACCAGCGCCCACTCGGAGCAGTCTCGGCCGGGTGACCGCCCCAAGTGCTGAAACCCCCATGTGCTTCTGCCCGGTGGAATCCCAGGGCTCCCTCGGGCAGAAGCTAGTGTCCTCAGGAAACCCGACCCGTGGGGCAAGGCTCCACACATAGGCAGCAGAAATCCATTTAAAAAACGTGTCATGTGCAGCAAAAACACCTCCTTCCCCGCACCCACCAGGAGCCATGCTGTCCCGAGCGGGCACGTGTACAAACTACAAACGGCTGAACAATAAAAATGTTTTAACTGTACACATTCTGAACTAAGTCTAACCGCCACACGCACACGCACACACACACAAACGCGCGCGCGCGCGCGCGCACACGCACCCCCCTTCCAAAGAGAAATGTCGACGGCGTCACTTTTATGTAAAATTGCTCACCTCGAGAGCAGGATGGTTTTGGGTAAGGAACGACAAAGCTTAATGTCAGCCCGTGCGTCCACGCCCCCATGTTCTAAATGGAAAAATCTCCCTGACTACGAGGTGGCTTTTGCCACTTTCCCAGCTGTTTGCCATTTCTGTGCGGTGGCTGGGGCTGATGGCTGTCCCACGGCTGACACAGAGGCCTCTGTGCGCCTGCTCGACGAGCTGGCTTCACGCTCAGGACAGTCCATGCCGCGCTACACTGTTTTTCCTGGCTGGCGATTAGGAACATTTGCTACATTTGTAAGTGAAATGAAAGATTTTTGCCTATTAATCAAACATAAAAATATATCTCTGCCTTCCAATAACTCATCATTCCATTAAAAAATAGTATACCAAATTTGATTTTTTTTATATTCTAAAACCATTCTTCACTGACGTTTCCACAGATCATGTACGAATATACATTCTCTTTAAAGATTAACAACCCTGTGCCCCAGAAATACATGCTAAACCCAATGCAAGCTAGCAATCTAACCCCCAAGGCGCCTGTGGCCAGCTCGGAAGGAAGAGACTCGGGTTCTAGTCTCGCCTCCGCCCCCCACTGGCTTCAGAGTTTTGTATCTGTTGCTTTTCCTGACCCTCCCTTTACTTGAGCAGCAGACACAGAGACTGGGAGGGAGGCCCTGAGAAGCCCTCTCACTCTGAAATCTTGGACATGTCTGAACAGCTGCTGGCAAAGAACCAGGAACACTGTAAGTATTCCTAACGTGAAAAACAATTTCCACAAAAATTATTAGTTGTCACGCATGAGACCAACACTTACCATTCACTGATCAAAAATACCTAAAAAAAATTTTTTTTAATATTTATTTTTAAGAGGTGGGGAGGGAGGGCATGAGCAGGGGAGGAGTAGAGGGAGGGAGACACAGAATCCGAAGCAGGCTCCAGGCTCCGAGCCGTCAGCACAGAGTCCGATGCGGGGCTCGAACTCACAGACCGCGAGATCATGAGCTGAGCTGAAGTCAGACGCTTAACCAACTGAGCCACCTTGGTGCTTGGATGGAAAATTCTTTGAAATACACTACTTTTGGACGAGCAAGGTGAAGTGATCCTAGAGTGACTAAGCACACAAGAACACAGCACAGCTAACGAACGACTGTCTTCCAAATGTCATTCATCCTCGCAGCATCTGTTGGCTAAGCACAGTGTCTCCTAATTACAACAGGGCTCAACTTATGTCTTTCTGCACAGAGATGATCACAGGTGTCACTTAACAGAAAAGGCCCCGCAGTGCTACTCCTTCATAATTATGCTCTCCTGTGGGTGCTGAAGGACCAGGAGACCCGTGGCCGCGCACCATCGCTCCATCACACGCCACGCCCACAATCAAGAGGAGGTAGTCTATTTGGGAGCGGCCATAGAAGTCACTAGAACTATGGAGTAAAAACTGGTTACTTTCTGGTATGCGTGACCACCTCCGAACCTGTGCCACACACACCCGCTTCCATCTGCGCACCATGGCGCCTGCCCCTCCGATGCTGTTCAGGGGAGGGGACGGTGTAACAGATGGGCCCAAGAGACTGCCTGGGTGTCGGCCGAGAGGGGAAGGGCGGCCTGTGCGGGTGCTGCGCGTGAGCAGCTCGGGCAGGCCAGTGCCACTCCCACGCGCAGGCACAGCACTCCTGAGACCTGGGGCGTCACCTCAGGCCCGTGCTGTTACCCCCTGGGCGGGCGGCGAACGGAAGCTCGACAGAGAAGTGGAGGCGAGCGCCCGGGAGAAGGCCGCCCCGGGAAGCCGGTCTCTACCCGGCAGTGCGGCTGCAAGAGCGCGCGCCCGCCGCGGGAAGTTCGGAGAGCAGTGAGAAGAACTCGGCAGCCCCTCTCGGAGGCCGCTACGGCTCACACGCGGGTGTACCTCGGCCCCTCCCCACGCGGCTCCAGCGTCCCGGGCACAGTACAGACGACTCAGCGAGCGTGCACACGCGGACACTCTGCCTTTCCCACCTGGTCTGTTACGCCGTGAGCGGTTCCTCGCGCCGCTCAGCGCCCTTAGAAAGGCTGTGTGTACCTTAATGACAGGGTTGGCATCTGGGCCCAGACGCACCTCAGGGCCCTGCTTTCTACGGGACGCACACGTCTGCCTGAATTTATAGATGTATCTCCAGGACAGATTCCTAGAAGTTCAAGTACTGGGTCACATACAGCAAATCTCTTTAAATGGACAAATCAGCCTACGTCACCGACCCGGGTGTGGGAACGACCCTCCCAGACAGCTGTGGGCGCCACAGAACCGTGTGTTCCTTTGAGTCTGTACAAGAATGGCCCTCGCAGGGCCCCGTTTCCTTAAGGAAGGAGAAAATGAGTTGATCTGAGAAAGACAAACATCCAGATTTTGGTCAACAGACTCCTACTGCTCCCCTCTCTCAGGAGTGAGGACACCTTTCCCACAATGACTGCGGGGACCAGAGGGGTGGGAAGCAGTCCTCTGATTGGTGGCTTTGGTGGCAAGGAGCAGTCTGGTGGGTGCCCCGGGTCTCTCTGGAACTGCAGCCACACCCGCTGCCTGACCATGTCCCTGGGGTATTCTTACATGAAAATTTTACCCTCCCTCTACCTCGGGAGAAGTCAATAAAGGCGGGGGTCTCGGCCGTTCTGAGGCCCAGCCCGGGGCGGGGGGGGCCTGCGCAGAGAGCCGAGGTGTCCAGGATGCGCCGGACCCTCGCGCGCAGAGGGCCCGCCCTGCTTTCCGGATGCCCGCCTGGGGCCAGGAGGCAGCGGGCTCTCGGGCAGCACGTTGTACTGCCCTGTCGTGACCCGACGCCTCGAAGTCCTGGGAGCTGACGGGGCCGTTGAGGGGGCTCTGGCCGGAGCTGAGGCCCGAGGATCGCCTCGCCGACGGCCATCCACAGCTGAGCACACCTGGATCACTGTCCCAGAGCCTCGACGACCAGCGGAGCCAGCGGCGCTGCCTGAAGGTTCGGGACCCACCTCCACGGCCAGGTCTCCGCCACCCGCCAGCCGGGCAGAGATCCCGGGGAGACCTGCTGGGCCAGGAGGCCCCTGTGGGGGAAGTGGGGCAGTCACGGCACCTTGTAGCTCAGACACGGCCCAGGGCCCCGCGTTCCACAGGTCACCAGGTGAAAGACCACCCTGAGGGAAAGGAGGAACCCACGTGAACAGAGCAGACGCACCTTCCAGAAGGAATGTCTCTTTCTCCTTCAACGAGAGGCAGTAAAGGGCACGCGGTGACAACGCACAGCCACGGAGAGACTCGGGTGAGGCCCAGTCCCGGCCCGTCTCTCGCAATTACTGACTTCCACGGCGCACCCCGACGGCCACGTCGGCGACCACGGGCAAGCTGAGCCGGCGCTTCCGTGCTCTGCCTGTGGGGTCAGCACCGACAGCACTCCACGCTACAGATAAACAAATCGGGGGTGGGGGGTCTGCCAAGGTCATGGTTACAGTGGCTGAGAGACGCCATGAGGGCTGCTGAGCTCCCCGAGCTCCTGCACCACCTGGTCACCCGTCTTTAAAATCATGAACCATAGGCAGGGAAGAGGACGGGGAGGTTCAAGGCGGTGCACTGCCCCAAGTAACTAGAGCTGGAGAGCGGAGTCCGTACCCGCTGACCCCCAGGCAGGAGTGCCGCGCACAGCTCTCGGAAGGCGGGGCACAGGCCAGGAAGGCAAACGCTGTACCAGCTTTCTGTATTATGAATGAGTAAAAAAAAAAATGTACCACATTTTGTACTTACTTCATAACCTTCATCCGGGACGTCTACAGTGTTTAGAGAAAATTGTGAGTCCAGATAATCCACAAAATAGACGAGAGGCAAACCGGGGATCCCGATACCTACACAGCAGAGTCTGTAGAATATCAACAGAAGGCTACGCCAACGCAGTTCTCACGGCCCGTCTGAAGGAAAACCATATCCTGCGCCTGAGCTTCCCTGCCCTCCCCAAATCCTCGATGGAACTCAGGGGTTCCCAATGTCAACGAAAATTCCCTCCGGCTGCACACACAGCCAGGCTCGAACAGAAGCCCCAGGGGCTGGAGAAAGTTGCTGCTTTCCCATGACCCTGTGCTAAGGGACGCCCCGTGGTGGGAGAACTGAGAACACAAGACCCCAAAATGAAAACTGGCCTTTTAAAAGTTTACAATTCTTGGGGCACCTGGCTGGCTCGGTTGGTTAAGCATCTGACTCTGGATCTCGGCTCAGGTCACAGGGTCACAGTTGTCGAGCTGGAGCCCCATGCTGGGCTCCGTGTGTCCTGGGGATTCGCTCACTCCCTCGCTGTCTCTCCTCTTCCCCTGCTCATGCACATGCTTTTTCCTCTCTCTCAAAATAAATAAATATACATTAGACAGACAGATAGATAGACAGGTAAAAGTTAGCGATTCTTGGGGCACCCCGCTGGCTTAGTCAATACAGCACACAACTCTTGACGTTGGGGTTGTAAGTTCAAGCCCCATGTTGGGTGTGGAGCCTACTTAAAAATGAATAATAATAATAATAAAAATAAAAAATATAAGTTTGAGATTCCTGCTCAAGCCTCATCAGCATTTCGATCTTCCAGTAAGCGGCTGAAACAGCTGGGGTGTCAAAACACAGTGAAGGCCCCAACGCCCTACATACGGTGTGGCTCCTTCTCGGGAATCTGGTTCATTCGGTTTTCTCTCACCCAAGAGGAGTCACCTTCACCTACCAAACCAACAACACCATCTGTTGATATTTTTCTATCTTTCCTGTTAAAATCAGCAGAATGTGACCATGGCTATTCCCCAAAGCAACACACCCTTCTTTTTCTCCCTGGAGAGGTCACCCAGAATCTTCCTAACGTGGGCTGTGGTTGGCCATCATCTAGGAAGTGCTGGCCTCCGGGGACCTGTACCCTCGCTGTGGTCAGCCTCTTGTGCAACCTCCCCAGACTCACGTTCTCAGCTGTGAGCAGAGGCCCCCTCGATCCTGGGACCTGTGCATCAGCCTCCACTTAGGGAGAAGCCATGGACCCCAATTCCAAGGCAACCCCAAGTTCTCAGGAAAGGCACCGAGAGACATTTTCCTATTCACTCGGGGTGCCACTGGCTTCCCCGCGGCACGCAGCACACACCCAGAGACCCATCGGCCCACTTCAGGCCATGCCCACTCCTCCTGTCTGCTTCCACAGGGGCTAACCTAGAAGGAGCGCGGGTCCCGGGCAGCCCGGAAGCGCCCGGCTGTGGCGCCTGTGGGCCGTGGCGTTTCAGTTTGGTGTCAAGACTGGAGGTGGAGGTTGCTGGTTTTCTGTGCCCAAGGGGAGGCTGCTTCCCAACTCTGGATGGTTCGGGTTGAAGGGACGGAAGATGTGGAGCGACGGCTTCAATCCAAACCAAGCACAAGCCGCCCCCGTCACCTCAGCAGCTCAGGCTGCTCGCCGGCAGGCGGGCTCCTAACCCGCAGGCTGGCCTCTGGGGCCGACCTCCTGCCGCGGACTACCGAACCGTGTGCCACGCCGATTCTGCAGGTAAAAGTCACCGAGGCAGCAGCTTACGAGGGCCAAGGGTACTGCGTGGAGACCTGGGTCACGTGAGACAAACTGGACTCCCACAGGAAAGCCGATGAGGCAGCAGGCCGCCGTGGCCGGGACGGTGGCGCACAGCTCTGAGACGAGACCAGCCAGCCAGAGCGTCAGCTCCTTCTGCCGCCGACAGCTGGTGCCCTGCGGCGGGAGGCCTTGAGCCTGCCTGCGCACCAGAATCCCACAGGTGTGCAAAGTGTGTTCTTGGGCCCATGCCGGAAGACCGAGATTCACGAGCCCAACTGTTCAGAGCTCAGGGGTGAGTGTAACGTACAGACACGCCACGCCCGGGGACCGGTGCCAAGCCGAGGGATGCCACACAAGAGGGGACGCCTCTACGCTACAGGCCCCTGCCGGCCACGGGACCCACCTTGGACCACAAGATTCCTGTTGGCTTCGGGCGCTCACACCCCGTGGCGATGACCCTGGTCGGAGTGAGAATGTAGTCCACGGTGAGGTCGTGGTCCTCGAGCAGCGCTTCAGGTATGTCGACGACCTGGTCAGGCAGAAGTGGGTGAGGGAGCTGGCGGGGCACGCGGCAGAAGCGTGGTGCCAGGCCTGCGGGGAGGCGGCCTCACCGCCCTGCTGCCAAACCCGGCCCCGCAGGTGGCCACGACTCGCAGCAGCCGGCCGGGGAGTGAGCAGAGATCCCTCCGTCTCCGTCTCTCTCGTCCCTCCCCGCCTGCTCTCTCGGGCGCGGCAGCGGCTCTGCTGGGCCCACCCGCGGGGCGCACCTGGCAGTCGTGGACGATGGTGACCACCGGCGTCCCCGGGCTGACCACTCCCATTGACACCATCATCGCATACTCCAGATCAGCGTAACCTTCTCCCTTCCCGATTCTCCAACCTAAGAGACACGCAAAGCATCAGTATCTCAGGAGGACGTGCTTCATTAGGTCACAGTGGAAGCAGAAACTTGGACTCGATATCCCTGGCCCCTCCTCAGAAACTGCCACAGTGAGCCCACGGGCGGCCCCCCAACAGTGGGGTTCAGGGGAAGGAAGACACTGCACACGCACAGCGGTCAGCACGCAGTGACGTGAACCTCGAGCCCTTTACACGTGTCACAAGAGGAAACGGAACCTTGTGTTTGTGTGAGCAGAATTCACATTTAAAAGTAACAAGAAAACTGTTTTTAAAAAGACTAAGAACAAATTACTACTAAAAACAAAATCTTTTTAAGCTCTTTCTCTTGGAACAGAAATAAAAACTAAAATGAGGGACACGTGATTTAAGACGGCATAGCTTTGTCCTCCGAAAAGCTCCCAGTCCCTGCAGGAGGGCGGGGCTGGAGGCCCTCATCTCAACTGCACACTCCGAGGTGGGGAAACGGAAGGCTGAGCCGAAGCTGGATGAGAAGCGATTCGGCAGGTGAGCACACAGAGGTGGGCACGCAGCAGGTGGGCACAAGGCACGCGGCAGGTGGCAGGGGGTGTGTGGCAAGACAGGGACATGAAACTGCCTCCTGGCTCCCAAGAGGATCGACGCTTTGCCGTTAAGAAGCCCGGGGCCTGGCAGAAGTTCTGTGTCCACGTAACCTCGGCGTCAGCATCGTCACCAAGAGCGTCACTGTCACCGTCTACGATCCTGGTCTGTCGTGCTACTTCTACAATTACCAACTCCGACCACGCGTGCACGTAACCAAGAGGAAGACGGTTCGCTGGAGAAGCAGCAAAGGATGCGAACAGTCTGCAGAAAAAGACAGGCAGGCGAGCGGCAGATGCGAGAAATGACCGCCTCCACTCGCCGCTAACAGCAAGTCGAACGGCGGTGCTCACGGTCAGACGGGTAACAATTAAGTCCGATTATTCTAGTTATTGACAAGGAAGGAGGGAGCGAGGCGAGGTGTGCGGTGCTGGGGACGCCAGGGCGGCAGCCTTCCTGGTGGGTTATTGGCCACAGCCAGCAGGGTTTAACGTCCACCCTCTGTCTCGGCAATTCACTTGCGAGGATCGTCCCATAGAAAGCTCTGGAAGGCACCACAAACTCAACCACAGGACTCCAGCTCCCTGTAGTGTGATCTGTAAGGGAAAAGCCAAAGCCAAAGCCAAAGCCTGGTGACATCTTAAGTGCCCATCAGTCTGCAGGGAAGGACGTCACCTGGCGGGGCGCAAAGTGCTGGTTGTGCTGCCACCCCGTCTGGGAGAAGAGAATCAGGACAAACCACCCACACAGAGCACGCAGAACACACGCGGACTCACAGGCATCTCTGTGTCGACACGAGGGACCGCGGCCGGCAGACGCCTGGGAAGAGCACGGGTGACGCTTTGAAAAGCGCCTGATCATCTTTGAAAAGAAGACGTCCTTGCGAATTTCCCGTTGCCCAGAGCACAGCCACAAGCCGGTCTCCGGTCCTCACGGCCTCCGGAAGCCAACCTGACCTACTTGGGGGCCGTGCTGCGTGAACACACTGCCCCTCCTAGCGCCCTCTCCTGCTCCGCCCGCCTCTGCCACTCACTGGCACGGAAGGGCCAGCCCGTGTCACTTCCCAGATGGTGCCCCGCTCGGGGGCCGAGGGCTGCTCTTCTGACCCCCACCATGTCAGTGCTCACTTCCGCGTCTGGCACCGGGCACGTCATACCACACGTCAGCTGCGGGGTCTGCTCTTCCTGCGCACTGTGGCCCTGTGGCCCAAGGCAGAGGGCACCCAGTGCTGGTCGGACGCGGGGCCCACAGCAGGCAGCCAGGAGACGCGTGCCCACGGGGACACCCCCCCGATGACACGGATAAAGCGTGCAACGGGAACACAGGGAGCGCGGACGAGCGAAGCACGACGCCGTCTCACATCCTGGGGCAGAGCGAGAGCAGGACGAGACCGCACATTCCAGGTGAAGGCACGACAGGCCAACATCTAACCACACGACGCTCAGAATGAATGACTCGGAGCCCCTCCTGGAGGGAGAATGTGGCCTCGGCCGGTTCACTCCCACAGGAGGACTTGTGAGGACGAGCATCCTGGGACAGTCTCTTTCTTCTCTCCTCTCGCAGGGAAGGAGAGGGAACGCCTTCCCAGCAGGCCCCGAACCTCGCCGTGCGGCCCGGCCTGCGACAGGCTGACCCCGCCTGGAGCCCCCCGAGCCGGCGCGGTCTTCCGAGAGCACTGGGCGGGGCCTGCGGGAGGGCGGCGAGGAGGAAGAGGTCCCACGGGACGAAGGCAGCTCAGCCGAGGACGGCCGGCAGCGAGGCCCCCCACCTGCCTGGAGGGCCAAGCGCCGGGCCTCCCGGGCAGGCTCGCGACACCGTGCGCTGCCCAGGGGCCGCTGCTTCCTAAGGGAAACAAGGTTAAGAGCCCCACGCTTCCCCGTTCCCTGGAGGTTCTCCAAAACCAACCCTCTGCTGACATACTACACACGAATCCAGCCCTGCTTCCAGGTAGCTTACGAAGAGAGGAAATCTCTCTCACCACCTGAAGAGAGATGATGTCACTTTATTTTTCCTGCTGAGAAAAATGAACACACTGTAAAGGCACTGAGTGTGAGGAATTGAGTTAGTCCTTCGAAATGAATGAGAGAGACAGTGGTTCTCAGAAGATGGGAACATGCAGAAAATGAAATTACTTACCGTCGGGGTCTAGAAGACAGACAGACAGAAGAATATCAAGCTGCAAGTCACATCCAAGAGTTTGATTTTAATCTTACCTTTTTCGGAAACAGCAACGGACCCCACCACCACCAAGTCCACAAGGACCCTGGAGTCCAAGCCCACGGGAGTGCTGTAGTTCTGCACACCCTGCGAACGGAGACGCGGGCCTGAATGCTCGTCCCCCCTCCACGGCTCGCGGGCGAGGAGCTACAGGAGGCCGCCGCGTGCCCTCCGGCAGGCACGCGGCATTGTGCAAGCGGTATTTAGGACAGTTTCCCACACTCTCTTCCCCAGGGAAGATGCTACTGTGGGAGTGACAGCACCGATGAGTGGTAACACCAAGCAAATCAGGGGAGCAAGCGGTGAGCGCACAGGTGGGGTCGCACGGAACTGGGCCCGGCCCCCTGTGCGCCCTGTGGCGTGAGCCCGAGGAAGCCCTCTGAGCTTCAGTGTCTTCGTCTGCGAGGCAGAGGCGCTGCCCACGCCTCACGGGGCTGGTGCTGGGACGGGAGGAGGTGGTGGAGGTGATGCGGCCAGCGCGCGAGACGCGGTCCGGAGACGTGTGGGCAGGTCGTTAAGTGTGGACTCCTGGGGGCCGCGGCCGCCACCTGCGGCACGTGCACCTCAGAAACAGCGCTCATCTGACCAAACCGCCTCAAGGACACAGGCTCACACTAACGACAGCCTGTGTTTGGAGAACGGGGAGGCGGAGTGGCCGTGAGCGTCAGACGTGAAGGGGCACAGACCCGTCTGGGACCCTGCGCAGACCCGTGCCCGGCAGCGGAGGCTCACGGCACGTGGTTCTGGGCCCTGCCTACGAGTATGTGACAAGTCACTTACGGGGTCGGTACAGGGGGTTGGCTCGGGGCCTGCCAGCAGTCAGACCCCTGTTACCGGCCCGCTGTGCCCCCGCGGGGGAAGGCCTGCTCTTCCTGACGTCATGATGTGGCATCTCAACCCACGGCCACATCCTCGACCCTGTTTGAACGGGCTCGGGGCCAGGCAGCCTTGGTGAGCAGACACCTGTTGTAACCGCCTACCAGGCTCCCTCCTCCCTCCCTCGGTCAGCTTCAGCCGCTCTCTCTGGCCAAAAACCTCGTCGGCAACCAGGAGTCTCCCTGGCACTCCCAAGTCCTGTTTGATTCGGCGAAAATTCAGCCGACGAACCTTTCTGTCTGCCCACAGGGGGGTCACAGGAAGACTCTGAGTCAGAGAATAATCACAGAGACCCCGATATCCCATGGTGGCAGAGGCGGTGAGGGACAAATTCAGAGACTTATCTGCCAGAAACGAAGGGCACATCGGAGTCTCCTGGAGACGACACACTCGGTGACAGTGTTTCTGCCACTGAGTTCTGGCAGCATAATTAATTAGCACCCCATGGCCTGCATCTGCGCACACACGTGGCCCGGAGTCTCTCCACGCCGCCATGTTCCCGAGGCCTCGAAGAAAAAGAAAACCTCCTTCTCGGGTCCTGGGGTCTCATGTTGTAACAGAGCCCAAACCCAGCTGTTCAAACCCCACTGAAGCTCGGTCCCCAGAGCTGGCCCTGCTCCACCCTGGGCCCAGGCACACTTTCGGGAGCGCGTGTCAGGGACGGGCCATGTGACCCGGTCCTCAACCCCCCGACGGGAACCGCGCTTACTGTCCCGAATCTACGACCGCGGCGTGCACTCCCTGCCAGCGCTGCGGCCGTGTCTGCCAACCACGGACCGTCACGCCAGGTGCCTTTCCGAACACCGACCAGAGGCACGGCTGTCTCTCAGTTTTCTGCTTTGATTTTCCCTTTGGATTTCTTTCTACACGTATTCTATTACTTTACTCTATCACAGAGATTTGTGTAAGCCACATCAAATTCTATTCTTGGAATAAGGTTACCGATAAGTAACAACAAACGTTCAATTTTTAAACATCAGACTTAAGTGGAAAATCTTTTTTAAAAAGCAGTATCTTAATTATAAATTTGGCTACAGAGACAATGAGCCCACGGTCACATACCCGAAGGACGATCCGCGTTTAGGGGACTCGTCTGTGCAGCCTCCGCTTACGCGCCCCGTGTCACCAGCCTACTGCCCACGGCATTCAGCCAAAGCCAAACGACTGAAGGGATGCACTCTGCGCTACTGTGCGGCTCACACCTGACCAGCGCTATCTGGACACGTGACCACGAGGTAACAGAAATAAATAAATAAAAACAGAAAGGAGGTCCTATGTCCTAGTTTTTATTCCCAGCTGATCAGGATCAACCTGGGGTCTATTCCAGGACTCTGAAAACACTCACCGAATTCTACTTCTTTGCCGGCAGAACATGAGACAAACGCAATCACCGGGCAGCCTCGGGCAGTGTTTACACGCTGCGGTCTGACTGCCCGTGAGACGCTTGGAAAGCCCGACCCTGAACTACGAACGCTGTTGTTCAGAACTGCTGAGGTGACTTCCGACCGGATTCTAGAAACCCGTCCGAGTCCTCAGTTGCTCTGGTGGCACTTCGGAAACTGCGAGGTACCACGGACAGTGGCACGGGTCCACACCAGGAGGTGCCACAGCACCAGATGACTCGTTTCCTCTTCATCTTTACCAGGAAATTTACGACTGACAAACCCGTGCGAGAGGGAAACCGAGTGGCTCGACAGAGCGCGTGGGCCTGCGGTTTCCTACGTGGCTCCCGTACCATGGGACGGCCAGACACCTGTCCACCTCTGCTCGTCTGGCTCGCGGGAAACGAGGTCGGTTCTGTGGGGCGCTCCGTCCCCGAGAACAGCGCTGCCGCGCCCGCACTCACCTGAGAGGTGGCGCATCGTCTCAAGATGTCCTTCGTCGCCCCAGGGGGGGGTGTGATCTTATTAAACAGCCCGGTTCTCAGCCGTGGTGTTGGCACTAACAATGTTTTTTTGCTCTTTAAAAAAAAAGACAATCAGTGAATTACAAAATTAAACCAGGAACTTCCTCGTGTGCATTTTTAACACCTCAGGGGCAGAGGCAAGTTACTGTTATTGGCATTTCTGGGAGATGACTTCTTTTAACACCTGATTAAATACAAAGAATTACTCAGGGCCACTAGCCTACCCTAATCAGGACGAAAAGGCAGCATGTCACCAAACTCACGAATTCTACTTTACCTGCCGCTCACAATCACTGAGAAGTGACGGGGGCCTCCCTCCCCCGAGTCACGCACCGCGCGGTTTCCAGTGCTCTCCCCGGACACCTGCCCTGCGCGGCCTCAGCCTCTGCTCAGCAGACTCCGGTCTCAGAGATCAGCACTCGTTATGATCGGTACTTGGTACTGACCTGGGCCCACAGCCCCTTTTCTATTTACTTCCCCGATGCGTGGTTCCCTAAGTGTGGCCCCGGCCGGCAGCAGCAGCAGCCCCTGGATGTCTGTGAGAAATGACCAGAAGCTCGGGTGGCAGGCACACAAGATTCTGGTGCCCGGGAAAGTTCTAGAACCACTGCCAGAAGCATCCCTGCAGATTACACAGGGGCAGCCCACGAGCCAATTGTAAAATTTATTAAAATCTTTGGTGTAAAAAGAGTGTATTTTACTTCTTGCGCAGGAGATGACAGCCTGAGTCCAACACAACCTACATAATCGCGGGGTGGCATACTTAAAGCCATGACAGAGGAAACAGTTCCACCCAAGTCGTAACCACGCGCTGTTTTCCTTTCGAGTGTGAAAGAGGTCGGGGTCCCTCTGCAGTCTGGAGACTCTGGTGTACTACGCATTATTCTGGTTACTCCCTCTTTTCTGGAAGCTTCTCACCCACCAGCTCAGTGGCTCTCAACCCTACTTGCTCTTTAGAATCACCTGGGGAGCCCTAAGACGTAACGGCGGCCCAGAGCCACTCCGAGCCTCCGATTCAGAAGCTGACATCGGCAACGCATAGTTCTCAAAGTTCCCTGGGTGGTGCCGACACGGCCGGGGTGGCAAGTGCTGGCGTGGCCAGTGGCTCCCAAGGCTCCAGCAGGGTGTTGATTAAAAAGAGACTCTAGAAACCGACTGAAGGTCTGGGGTCGAGCCTGGGAAGCTGTGTATCCCCAAGCGCAGGCCACCGCGTCCCCAGGCACGGGCTGTGGCCGTGTGCATCGCCGTCCCTGCCTACGCTCAGGAGGCGCCTCGAAGCCTGCAGGTTTACCTGCTTTCCAGGTGATTTCTAACCCACTGAGTTTCCAGCAAGGAAGAGGGGCCAGCAGCCCCAGAGCACAGGCAACACACGTCTCTGTGTCCTTTTCATAACCACATCCCGTGCCCACGAGCCTGGAACACAGCAGGTTCCCAAACTCGGCTATTTCTCTCCCCTGAAGGAACAGACCACGAAGGACGCTGTACTCCGTACGCCACCTGGCCGCATTCCTACAGGACGCCGTGACTAATCTCCAACACACTCGAGGCGGCCCACAATCCCAGCTCCGCCACTACGGACGTGGGACCTGGCCACGTCACTTGACCTCTCCGTGTCCCAAGGAGCAGGGTTCGCCCGTACAGGAGCGGGCAGGACTAAGCTAGGTGGTTCAGCGAGGTGTTAGGAGAGAGCTGTGCCCTCACGCGTGGCAACCACTCGCCGCGGGCCCTTCTCTGCTGCTGCGATAATTACGTCTCGTTCGTTACAGTGAACTCCCTTCCGGGAAAGTAAGGCTGGAAGACAGAATGCTTCCAGAAGAAAAGCCTCAACGGGAAGTTCCTCTTGGGGCTGAACCCCAATCAGCAAACACGATGATTCCCTACGCGGCCCTTGGAAGAGCCAGAGCGGGAGCCCCGCACCCTCTCGGTCCCGTGAGGTCACCTTCGGCACATCACACAGGCCGTAGGGCGCCCCCAGGACCGAGGCCTCGCCGGAGCGGTGGGAAAACCGCCTGCCGCACGCCAGGAGGAGTTCCAGGCCCCTGTTCCCCTCCCCGACAGTGACTGGCCTCAGCGCAACCACAGCCGCCGCCACGTCAGATCGGCGCGGCCATCTGGGTGTTCCTGCCGTCGCGGCTGGGTCTGCATCTAACGTACACGTTTATTTTGGTTTTAGAGCCCCGCGGAGCGACGAGAGCTTACGTTCACGCCGTTTTCTGTTAGCGCTCGCTGAGCCGGTGAATTACAGTGACCCTGGGGAACCCGTTTCCTCCTGGACAGGGGCCTACGTGGTCTCAGCAGCGCCGTTCTCACTTGCACTGTTTTGGAGACACCCGCAGGTCTCTCACTCAGGGGTTATCAAAAATGTCAAAGCATTAGAATACAAAAGTAGCAGGAGAAAATAATCTTTCTCTTCTGATGAAGCACACCCAATTTAGGACTGCCTGAGGTGATCGTTTTCAATGCCTCTGACCCTGGGATTTGGGAACACCCGTGACTTCTGACAGACAAATGAAGGCACTTGGGACTGCTCCGAATAAAACTCCCAGGGCGCGGTCTGCGCTGGACGGAGTCAGAGGCCCATCTGCCTCGACAGAGGCTCACACACATCTGCCAGGCACCCGGGGCGTGTGTTTCGTCAGCAGCCGGGGCTCCGGCTCAAGAAAGCGGGATTTACCTGCAGCGCCAGCAGCCGGACGCCTTCCAGCGGCTTGTCGGGGTCCACTTTAACTTCCCGAGTCCTGGCAAAAACTTCTAGGTCTCTGATGTTTTGGCAAGCCAGATAAGAGCCCTAGTTAGGCAAACAGACAGAGTTGCACTTACGTCGAGGACGAAGAAGCGAGCATTTGTCTGGGGCGCATCGGGATTGACTTTAACGGTTCTGGCCACTTTGAACGCCTGCAAGCGTGGGAAGTGCTCGGCGGCTCGGGCAGCACCCTGTTTTTAAATGCAATTGCACATTACTGACCGGACGGCAGGACGCTGGGCCTGCCCCACGTGTGAGCAGATCGCTCTAGTATTTCACCCAGACCGAGGGTGGGGGGGGGTGACTAATTCTCAGACGAGATCTAGGAGTCACCCAAAGAAAAATCTGGGAAAGCAGTCAGGGTAGGAAGGGGCTAAAAAAACCAGCCTCACCCCAATTTATTTATTTTTATTTCTTTTAATATTTATTTTCAGAGACCGAGAGAGAACGAGAGTGCATGTGCACACAGGGGAGGGGCAGAAGTGGGGGGGAGCGAGCATCCCCAGCAGGCTCTGCACTGTCAGCTTACAGCCAACATGAGGCTCGATCCCACGAACCGTGAGATCATGACCTAAGCAGAAATCAAGAGCCAGACACTTAACCGAACGAGCCCCCAAGTGCCCCATCCCCGGTTTATTTTTAACCAAAATATACATTCCAAATAGGTGCAGAAAGCGTGTGTAGTTTCATGAATTTGCACAACATGAACACGCCTGCATTTACTGCCGCCTAAACCCGGAAAGAGCAGATTACCACCGACCCAGAACCTCTCCAAGTTGCTTCCTTTTTAAACATTTTTTACCGAATCTGTGCACCTTTCTCTTTTTCCCGTACTTGAGGTGAACTTCTCCCCCTGGGAAAACAAGCACTCAGATAGCCCAAAGGAGCAACAGAGATCACACAGGGAGAGCAGGTCTTCAAAGGGACGGGGTCTTGTCTCCAAGAAGCCAGGCACGAGGAGACCAAGTCCAGGCAAAATGTGGGACGATGGCAGGCAAGTGGGCCACGCGCGCTGTGGGCCGGCAGGGCAAGCCACGGCTCTTCAAAACGAGCTTTGCTTTCCCTGTGGAACACGTGCCAGCCTTCGGAGCCGTGTGCGTCTGCCCGTCCAGGCACACCTGCTTCCTGGGAACACCATCACACACAGACGCCTCTGGTCATCTTCTATTCCGAACAGCAGGGAAACTGAGGCCGGGAGTCGTCGGGGACCGCGGACGCCTCCCCTCCGAGGAGACCGGCTGGGACTTCCCACTCTGAGCGCATCGCTCCCTGCTGGTCTCAGGGAGCCGCCTGTGAAAAGGCACCACGACGACACGCTTGCAGCCAGGACGAGCGTCTTACTCCACGTGGAGCGGCGAACAGCCAGCGCGGTAGCAACGGCTCGTGACAAGACGCCGCCAACCGCCTGCCCTGCGCGGAAGGGCAAGCGGCCGTGAGAGTGAAGGTTACGAGACGTGGATGAGGGACGTCTCAAACCAGCGGCCGGGCCAGCGGGTTCTGCCCTACTCCTCGGTGCCCACCCCACCGGCTCCGCCGAAGCAGGGCGCTTCCCGCAGGACTAACTGCTCGCACGGGTACCCTGCTTTCTCTCTGAGCGCTCCAGGAACGCTGCGGTACCTTGAAGTTGGGGATCCTGTGATGAACGGGCCGGGGAAAATCCGCCAAGTTTTGCGATTCCATGTAGTCCCAGATCTGCTGGCGAATGTCCTGCTTGGAAACACCTACGGCGACAGAGGGCGGGACAGGTTAACGGGGCGGAAGGGAGCCCCGCGCAGGTGCGGCCGGATGCCCGCGCCCGCTGCGCCCTCGGCTCGCTCACGCCGGGCCAACCCAGCGCATCTCAGCTCTACAGCGAAAAATCAGGATTAGCGATAAAGTCACAACAAACCGCTAAAGTCCAAAAGCAGAGTAAATTCAAGACAACCCAGGTGTGGAATCCGGCCCCGCCGAGCTTCAGCAGCAAGAAAACAAAATGCAATCCAAGCCGGGTAGCCGAGCTCTCCTCTGTGCTCGCTTGGAAACGCGCATGCACCGGGTCAAGGCCCCGCAGTCCTCGCTCTGTCCAGCTCTGCCACGGCTGTGATGAGTGGGCTCGGGCTGAAAATCCAGAGGCTTGTCTTACACCTGAGTGCTTTGTAAACCACCTATTATGTCGGGTTATCAATTATAACCCCCTCTATTAGGGTAGGAATTTCGTACTCTATTTCCAAGTTTGGAAGTGCATTTTTGGCAACAAATAATCTTTATTTGATTGGAGCAGTGCTGATGAAATTTGCATTAACCATGCGCTCTTCTTAGAGGTAAGAACCATAAGAAGCAGTTTCCAGTTAGGGAGGAAAATGTTAACACCAGCGCCTTCCTATGGACATATTTTTAAATACGCACTTCTAATTTTCATTTTTGCTGGTCCAAAGAAATCTCCTCGCACTTGTAGGGAAGCCTGTTTCAAGTCACTTTACCTACTACTTGATCTGTTTTCTTTTTTTCTTTTTAATGTTTATTTATTTTCGAGAGAGAGACGGAGTGAGCAGGGGAGAGGCAGCGAGAGAGGCAGACACAGACTCCGAAGCAGGCTCCAGGCTCCGAGCCCCACCAAGTTAAACTGGTTTCCAGCGAGCCTTGTGAGGGGAGTGCGGATCTCACAGGGGTAGTGACGCCTGGCACGGGGCCCACCGCCACCGCCACGTGCACAGCAACTAGCCCTCTCTCTCTTCTCCCCGTTATCTTTACTCCGCCGGCGGCGTCGGCTATCAGGGTCCGAGACCGCCGCCGCTCGGACCCCTCCGCGCCCCCTCCCGTCTCTCCGGTGGTCCCCGGCCCATCCCCTCTGGCCCCGCCCGCCTCTCCGGTGGTCTCCCGGCGGCCGCTCACCTACTCCCCACTCACCACCAGGGCAGTGGGAGACCCGGCGGCCCCTCACCCGCCCGCCCGGACGGTGGCCCCCGGCGGCCCCTCACCAGCCCGCCCCCGCCCCCGCCCCCTGCCCGTCCGGTGGTCCCCGGCGGCCCCTCCCTCGCCCCGACGCCTGCCCCTCTGGTGGGTCCCCGCCGGCGTCTCCAGCGGTCCCTCACCGGTCCCCGGCTCCATGACGACGCGGTCCGCGAGCGACGCCTCGAGGCGGAGTCGGCGCCGACTGACGTCACCCGCTCGCGCACTCTCCCTGCGCCGGCGCACTGACCGCAAGGGGGCGGTGGCGTCGCCGCGGAGGCCTGGGGTGAGGGCCATGGGGTGCGCATGCGTGTAGGTCTCCGCGGGCGGGGTGGAGGGACATGCGCAGAGCGCCTGGCTAGGTTCCTGGGCTGTCATTTGTTCACGGAGCAAGTCCGTGTGGAGCGCTTGTTCCCACGGGCGTTTGCAGGGCGTTGGGGCTACCGAGGTGAAGAAGCTCCTGGCCTCTCAGAGCCCACTGCCAGTTCCAACACACCCCACCTTCTTTTCTGTTCCCCCAGAGGCCGCCTCCTCCGAGAAGCCAGCCTTGACTGCTCCTCCAGGATGTGATTCCTCTTCTCTGAGGACATATGGAGGACATTTTAAGATGTCAGGTTGCTGGAGTGGGATTCACGGCGGGTGGGATCGGGCCCAGCCCAGCCGCTGAGTGAATCCTACGTGCTCCCTAGGGCCACACTTTGATAAACACCCCCTGATTTTACCGTGGCCTCTGGATCTTCCAGAGACTGAAAGAACGTGGCAGACCGCCTTTGCTCCCCACATAGGGTGTGTCCGTCTGAGGGCCAGGAAGTGGCCGCACAGACGGCCAAGTCCGAGCCCTCTCTGGGCTCCGCTCTAGCGGGAGAGATAAGGAGGAGGGTCGCTTGGTGGGAAATTCACGCTTTAGGACGATGGCCCTTCCCAAAACGAGGCCGCCACAAACCAAGTCGTCAGTAACCACCTCCCGAGCAATTGCACAACCTTTGCAGCGTGCCTCCTGCATCGTCAGCTCCCAAGAAGCGGCAGCTACGTTTCGGAATTGTATACCCAATACTTCACAAGATCCTGGCAACGAACTTGTGAAACAGACCAAGCATTTTAGTCTCCAGTTCCCGACATGGGAAACGAGGTTCTGGGTGTTCCGGAGACTTACTCGAGCTCCTACGGAACGGATCCTCTGCCCTTTGCCTTCATCAGAGAGAACATCATTGATGACAGTAGCAAACGCTGCTGCAGACGCACCAGGCTGCAGGCTCAGGGCCTTCGAAGACACACCCGAATGTAGTCCTTACGACCACTGTGGGCAGCCACAGGTGGCCTTCTGCAGGGGAGCAAACGGAGACTCCAGCTGTGAAGGAGCCTTGCCCAGCGTCACCCAGCTGGGGAGGGACGGCACGTGATGGAACCCCCAAGTGCTTAATTACAAATCTTGCGGCTCCTGGTCACACCTCTGCGTTCCTAGGTGGTATTCGTGGTGTTAACACACAAAGACATGAGCAGTCCTTTGCGCTGCATCGCGGTGGCCTTGTGTCTTACAGGCTCGCGAAAGGTTACGAAATATTGAAGGTTGTAAAATAAAATATCTCAGGGAAGTTGGCGTCTTTTCCCACTTTCAGGACAGCACGGTAGATCTGTGGAGAATATTCTGTGCACACGGCCCTGGCCCCAGCAGCGGAAGGGCAAGACTCCCTGTTAACCAGCTGTGCTCAGAGCAGCGCCCGGGGTGCTAGCCGGCAGCCCAAGCCCCTCCCCTGGACGGCCCGGAGCACCCCCCGGGACGGTACCGAGCCGTCGGGAACGAACTCCCTCCCTGGATGGCACTCGCCAGGCCTTTCCCTTTGGCCCCTTTATTCCACGTTTCCAAGTCAGAAGCGCCCCCAAAGCCCAGGCACTTGAAATGATAGGTAGTTACAAAAGAGAGGCTCCTTAGAAGAAACTGGCTGGCTTTCCTGCGAAAAGGTATTCTAGAACTTTGACCCAATGCTTCGGACTCAATTATATACGTACATTTGCACCTGAGTTGCTTGAGAGTTTTTAAAAATAGACGTAAAAGATCCATTTTAGGTCCACGGCACAATTGAGCCAAAGGCACGGAGAGTTCCCATAGCCCCCCCCCACCTCCCTCAAAGCCTCCCCCACAGCGCCCACGGCATGGCAGTTCCTTCATCTCCATCACCTCTGACTCCTCCTTGTCACTGTGGACTGGTTGTCTGTGCCGCCGCCGCCCCCCCCCCATTCACACGCTGAAGCCTCATGCCCAGTGTGATGGCTTCAGTAGGTGGAGCCTTTGGGAGGTGACAGGTCATGAAGACAGAGCCTCCTTGGTGGGATCAGTGCCCTTCCAGGGGGAGGACTCCAGAGAGTTCCCTCGCCCCTTTTGCCGTGGGAGGACACGGAGAGAAGAGGGGCATCCGTGAACAGGAAGCGGGCTCTCACCAGACACCAGTCTGCTCTTACCCTTGACCTTGGACTCGCCAGTCCCGAGAACTGTGAGGAACAGAGGCTTCTTTAAGCGGCCCAGTCCGTGTGATTTTGGCCCAGCAGCCCGACCTAAGTCCGCAGTTGACATTAGGGGACGTTCTTGGCGGTGGGCATTCTGTGGGTCTGGACAAATGGACGAACGTGTCTCCGTCACTGTGGAATCGTACAGAACGGTCTCGCGGCCCCCCCAAACTCCCTGCTGCACCTGTTCCTCCCCTCCCTCTCTCCTTGGCAACCACTGACACTGTGCTGTCTCCATAGTTGTGCCTTTTCCAGAATGTCACGGAGGGGGAATCCTATAGTTCAAAGTCTTTCCAGATGGCCTCAAATCACTCAGGAATACGCGCTTAAAGTTCTTTGGTATCTTTTCA